>BLBF01010169.1:17840-28735 GCA_015471245.1 Laticauda colubrina | reverse complement strand
CAAGCTTAGCTCACTCATTTATCTGTGTGCCTATCTGACTAACGCTGCACATTCTGTTTAGTTTGTCTACCTAACCCTGGTTGGGGAACCCAGGCTTAACACTTGGCCCCAAGGGTTCAACAGGGGATGGTGTGTTCAGGAAGCTCTCAGAAAACTGACTCAGTCCCGTGAGGTTTTTGAGGCCCTTCATCAAGGACTTGAGATGTCAGGCCCAATATGATGACAGATTGTCCGTTGACGGGCTTGGCTGTGGGGTGGAGGAAGGAGGATTGTAGTGGGGCTGTCTGGTCTGCAGCTGGGTGAGGACTGGCGCCTGTGGCATGCAATGAACCTGGGCCTGGACTGGGAAGTTCTGCTTCTGCTGTGGGAAGTCCTGGTTGTCGTAGCCTTGGTAGGTGAGGGGCTATTGAAAGCCGTGGAAGGGCTGTGACATTGCCTGGGGTGGAGGAGTAGACCTGGACTGGGTAGGAGTAGCTTCAGCTGGCCTTGAGGGTTGTGCAGAAGTGCCGTGATCTTCTGCTTCATCACCTGGTACTGGGCCTCAGGCAGGTCCCTCAGGGTCTGGCTCACGTAGGTGATGAAGGGCTTCCGGCCCGAGTATGCTCTGTCCAAGTGGACCAGCTGAGAGAGAAGTTCTGTGCTGGTCTTCATTGTGTCCCTGATCTCCAACAGCACACTTTGGTCCTGGCCCTCCAGTCCGTCTGTCTGCCTGCGTCCTGTGGAGCTGGGGGTGGGGGTGGGTTGGCCTCTGGTGGTTGCTTCTTCTTCCTCCATTTGTGACAGCAGGGCATCATCCTCCACATGATCCTCCAAGTCTGCCGGCATGGGGAGTGCAGCTGTCGGGGGGGTCTCTGCCGTGGGGCCCTCTGAAGACACCTGCCTGGACAGGGTAGCTGGCTTCTGGCTGGAAGAGGACTGGCTGTCTGTGGGCTGTCTGAGGGAGAGGGGTCTCAGAGGGGCTGCTCCTTGTTGGCGGATCTCACCCTCCAGGAAACTGCACTTGGCCATGACGTACATCTCCTGGTCAGTGAGCTTGACAGCGGCCTGCCTGGATTTCTGTAGGTGTAGCTTGCCATACCAGGTGTGCATGTGCTTCCACCATCCTAGGTGTACTTCTGCAGTGTACCCCAGGCTCTCTGCCTTGTCTCTCCAAGCTGCCTGCTTCTTCTTGGTGTCCCGATACAGTCTGTGGCCCTTTCTCCACAGGTACTTGTTCTCCCTCAGCCATTCCAGCACCTCCTCCTCATGCTCCTCGGAAACGGTGTACTGTTTCCTCTCTTCTCCTTCTCTTGCCTCTTCCTCCCTCTGGCAGGGGCTTCAGCAGCAGGGCCTTCAGCAGCAGGGCTTTGAGGGACTGGACTTTGGGGCTGGTCCACCACAGTAGCAGCAGCAGCAGCTTCAGAGTCAGTGCCAGGGTATGGGATGCTGGTTCTGGCCTTCTTCACCTTGCCAGGGCTTGAACAAATAGGCACGGGCTTCCTCTTCTTGCCTGACTGATGAACCATGGTGTTCCTGCAAGATGTATGTGGCAGCGCGTCTTTTCCCTGTATGCTGACTGCGGTGTGCTGCATCCTTTTATATCCGTGGAGCTGACGCAATTCATACTCCCCGCATGCGCAATGAACGCTTTGCATCCGATATACATCCGCGCAACATCCCCTTTTTTTCCTGTAGGCGTCTGTGATGCATCCGCTTCATCCGCTATGCATCTGCCCCTTCCGTTATGCGTCCGCTTCGAAATTCTCCCCTGGAACCCCTTCGGAAGTGTCATCCACTTCCATCCGCTTTCATCCGCTAGGCTTCCTATGAATATCTGTTTAACATCCCCGCTACATACTACCCATGTCTGTTCTTTTCCGTTCTTTTCTGTTCATTTATGCAAACAACGAATATAAATTTGTTTATGCAAATTTTTGCCATTTTTTGGAGCAGATGACAATGGATGGAGCCACCCCCGAAATTTTGCTTGTCCGCTGTGTCCTTTATGCATATGTTTTGCGTCCGTCAGCCAGTGGGACCGCGCCTTTACACATTTTATAGAGAGAATATAGGGTTAAACAGTAAAAGAAAACTTGCTACAATTCAATGTTTCCAATTAAATAGTTAATTGTTAGGCATTGGAAATATTTGATAAATTATCAATTAAAAATAACATAGTAATATTTCGTTAGTACTAGGAGAAAGTGACAAAACCTGGGGGCAGAGTTACAAGAGGTATCAGCCTAAAGTTACTGCATGACCACAAATACTAAATCAAACCCATCTTGAAGTCCATTGACACTTGTCTAATTTCAAGTTAGCGCTTAGTAAATACTGACTAGATTCTTGTGCAGAGACATGATTAGTGATAAATCAGTTTAATTGGAACTTCACATGTGGATCTGATTTCTTGTTCCTGACAGTAACTCTAAACAAAAAAGGATGAGATGAAGTTCAGATGTTGAAGAAGTCACGATGGTGGACCGTTCTATAGGATATGGAGAATTATATTTGTTTCATAAATGTTAAATGTTCTGTCAATTCATAGGAAATGTGAAAGTTGTAATATGATCTGTAACAGCAATAGAATATTTTGATGCTAAAATGGTTAAATATTAAAAGTTTAATAGAATCTATCTTTTTAAAAAAAAGCAAGAAAAACTTCTGTTTTTCTTGTCTTGGAACTGTTTTAAGAATGTTTAAGAATGAAAGATTAATGGAGTGCAAGGTAATTTCATAACATGTGGTAACAATATGACCATGAACTATAGTTTTAAATGACATTTATTAGATTAATACAATCCAATTCCATGCCCAAGTAATTATTGGAAAAATAGGCAATAACATTTTTTTCTATGTTCAGATTAAAAATATATCAGATATATGGCAAAAGCATATATACTAAAATTTTGTGAAAAAATATGAAATACTGCTGGAATGTGACTTAGAAATAATGTATGTTAATGTTATCTTCCTTTAAAATGTAAGGGTCTAAATTGTATTATCCGGTTTCCCGTAAATAAGCTATTTAATACATCCTGTGCACTGAGCCAGAAGTATTTAAAATCTTGTCTTTGAGTCCGGTGTAAGAAGTTATTACTTGGCTTGATGTCAACATATTTTTTTCTTAACAGGATAAGGGATTTTGCAATGTATTGGTTTCAGTATAAAAAATTTTAGTTGCTAGATGGAAATATATAACTAATTTTTGCTAGTTTGGATTTTATTTAATTTTACTACAGCATTTCTTTAAGCTACACCGTTGCTGTATTTACTGCATGTTAGCTGATGACTTCGTGTTGCCCAGGTATTTATTTATCCCAATTATCCCGGGACTCATGCTGTTCCTACTGTCTCTGAAATTCTAGATGTAGTAGCTCTCTTGTGCAGCGTTGCAAGTCTTCTATTCCTCTCCTCAGCAGTTTCTTGTTTATTCTGGTGTTTCATTTTTGTAACCTTTGATTGCACTTGGCCAATCGCCTGATGTTTCCTTTGAGGCATCGTTACAGCAATGGAATATATTATTATGGAATACAATAAAGTAAATGTAAGAAAAAGACACTTGGGCCTGGCCCTGTTACCTCAACCACTGTGGTGAGAATTAGAGACCTAATTGCCCTGGCCAACAGCCTTGGAAAAATTCTACAGGGAACAGCCTTTGAGGTGATTATCTGCATAAGAGACATTTCCCCTGACAACTTGCCCTCTTTGCTTGAAGCTGAGGGCCTAGGGTGTTTGTTTGTTTGTTTGTTTGTTTGTTTTAAGAACCAATCCCCCTTATCAGAGGGAGCCCCCTTGTGGATGAACTTTGGCAACTCCACTGTACAGTAGAAGCCATTTTAATGCACAATAGGCTGTATCTTAACAGAACTTGAATCAAAAATGCACATTATCACTGTCAAAAGTACTGTGATTTGACACTATAGATAATTCATTCCTTTTAATTTCAGTGGCACAGGCATTCCAGAGTTATGCTGAAACACACAGACACAAAGGCACACAGACACACACACCAAGATGTGTTAGGGGTGTCTTACCCTCGCAGTATTTTTTTCCAGAGGATAAGTCATCTGTGTACCACATTTGGTTGAAATTGCTCAAGGTGTTCCAGAGTTATACTGGAACACACACACACACACACACACACACACACACACACAGAGCCATATGTGTGTGTGTTTGTGAAGTTTTTGTGGGTATATGTATGGTATTCAGCTTTGTTCGGGTATTTTCCCACGTCATTATAGTTGTGCTTTTAAAGTTATAGCAACGTTTTGGTGGAATCTCATCTGCCATCATCATGAAACCTTCCATGTTGGAAGAAAACAGACCTGCTCAAAATACTGTATTATGAACAGGGCTCATAAGACAGTGGCAGAAGTTGACTATATCTTCTGTGGAAACTATCACATTTAAATCAGATCAAGCATTATGTTCCAATATCAGAACTAGGCTCTTGGAATTCTCCCCCCCCAAAAAAAAACAACAAAACAAAACCTTGCAGCATACACGTTGGCTTGTTTCGAGTTCTTTTTTTTTTTTTTAGTTTAAAAACTCAAAATGTTGCGACTAGGAAATTTCAAGTTTTGGTTCTAATATCAGGGGAAAAAAAGTGAAATTTTATTCTACTCAAAATAAAATGCTTGGAATATATGAAGGTTTTTCCTCCAGATTGTTACATTGAAAGATGCCGTTTTGAACTTGAAATATTTTTCATACAACTAGAATCTATTAGAAATAAAGTATTATTATGAAGAGTGTATTTTCAGTGACTATGATCTAATGTGGTCTAGCATCTTCTCTTTTTTTATGGGCCTTAAGATACATTCCTTGCATATATCTCTAAGTCCAATTTCTTCCTTTTCCAAGGGAAAGAAAATTTACCAGTTATCTAAACAGTTGGACCCATCATTGAAACTCCATTAACCCTTAAGAAATTTTCCTTGAAGTAATTTCTATTGATACTTTCTATTTTACATGATAGTCAATACTTGAATGCTTTTCTTTGTGTAAACCTTTCAGGTTATTTTTAAATGTTATGCCTTCTCAATCTTTCCTGTGCCAGGTATTATTAATATTCATATGGGACTATCAACAATGCTTTTATCTATCTTCCCTATATTCAAGGAATTAGAAGTAAATCAGATGTGGTATTCAGCAGGTTCTGACCAGTTCTGGAGAACCCGTAGCAGAAATTTTGAGTAGCCTGGAGAACTAGCTAATACCACCTCTGACTGGAGATTTTACAGTATCCTTTCCCTGCCATGTCCACTAAGCCATGCCCACAGAACCAGTTGTAAAAACAATTGAATCCCACCACTGAAGTAAATGTTGGTTCTTGAAAAATGATGTCGTTAATAAAGATTGACTTAACAACAATTTGCTTAGTGACAATTAGAGGTTACAACAGCACTGAAAAAAGTAACTTATGACCATTTTTCACATTTATGACCATTTTTCACACTTATGACCATTGCAGCATCCTCATGGTCACATGATTTACATCCAGATGCTTAACAACTGGTTCATATTTAAGACGGTTGCAGTGTCCCGAGGTCTTGTTCTGATAAACAAGTCAATATAGAAACCAAATTCACGCAACAACAAAATTACTAATTTAAGAACTGCAGTAATTTGCTTTAAAATGTGTCAAGAAAAGTTGTAAAATGGGGCAAAACTCACTTAACAAATTTCTCTCTTAGCAACATAAATGTTGGGATCAATTGTAGTTGTAAGTTAAGGACTATCTGTAATGGAATTTTTTTTCAGTCTTACATGATGTATTCAAGTGCGACCAAGCAATTAAATAAGAATATGAATAGAAAAGAAGCCTGGAAATAGAAAAAAAAAAATCCTGCCACCTAACCTGTTCTAGTTCGAATAAACAGAGGAACATACTGCCATTTACCATGGTACCATTCCTTCCTTCATGGGCAGTTCTAGTTCGTGTTGACATTAGGGACAGTTTGTCCTCTCAGCCCCTCTTTTGTGGGGTGGCACAGGGTTCGACCCAAAGCCATTGGATGAAGTAATCTGTTGGTTCATAGTTACATGTCACCTGATGTTACCCAATTGTACCTTTTCAACTCTGAGCAGCTGAGTGATGCTATCACAGCATTTGGGAGTTTGAGGTTTGGATGAGGAGAAACCAACTTTCACTTAGTCTACTAAATGACTGAATGTCTGTGGTTATCGGGGTCCACAGATCTGGGGATTTCCCCATCAAAATTGGAGCTCTAACTTCTTGGACACAAAGTTCCTGCTCAAAGAATAGGTGGCAGATATATTGAAGTGGGCCTTTGCACAACTTAATCTTGTTTACCTGTAACATTCCTTTCTGGAGCAAGAGGCTGTTCAATCATTCATGCTTTAGTTATTTTGTGACTTGACTATTGCAAAGTGTTCTGCGTGGGGCTGTCCCTGAAGACAACTGAAAAGCTTCAAGTGGTCCTGAATATAACAGTGTGTGATGGGAATGCCTCAGTGTACCCATGTGACACCCCTACTGCACAACTACACTGATTGCCAGTGTGCTCCTGGATGCAAATCAAGGGCCTGGTTATCACATATAATACCATTGTTGTTGTTGTTGTTGGCTCCGTCGATCTCGGGAGATCATGGAAAATTCGCGTCATGGAAATGGACATGAAATGTGCTGAGTCTGTGGTGGAACCGCTCTCGTCCTTTGCATTCTGTGTGACCGTTTTTCTCGCCATCGGATATTTCTTCTTTCCTCAGCTACCTTGATGATGTTCCTGGTGGCTGTTCGTCAATCTTGGCGATTTGAGGCCATGGTCTTGAGCTGAGAGGGGTTGAATCCACCAGCTTTAAGATCTCGCTTGCAGACGTCCTTGTAGCGGAGAGCTGGGCATCCAGTACGCCTTGTGCTGGTGGCAAGCTCTCCCAAAAACATGCTTTTGGGTATACAGTCGTCGTCCATGCGGATGACATGGCCCAACCAATGCAGGCGTCTTGCTGTCAGCAAGGCATACATGCTTGGCAACCCTGCCTTGGCCAGGACGTCAATGTTGGAAATGTGATCTTGCCAGGTGATACGAAGGAGTCTGCGGAGGCAACGAAAGTGAAAGGCATTCAGCCTGCGCTCCTGATGAGAGTAGAGTGTCCATGCTTCACTGCCATAGAGGAGGGTACTCAAAACAACTGCCCGATAGACTTGCATCTTTGTGTTGGTAGTCAGCATAACATTATCCCACACTCGTTTTTTCAGGCGGGCCATTGCTGCTGCTGCCTTGCCAATCCTAGCGTTCAAATCAGAGTCAAGAGAGAGGTTGTTCGCAAGGGTAGAACCGAGATAGGTGAATTTGTCTACCATCATGAGGGTGTGTTCGCCAATGGAGATGCTTGGAGTACCACTGACATCCTGGCACATAACCTCTGTTTTCTTCAGACTGATGGTTAGTCCAAACTCGTTGCATGCAGCTGCAAAGCGGTCAATAGGTCGCTGCATGGCCTCCTCTGAGTGCGCAGCAAGGGCGGCATCATCTGCAAAAAGTAATTCTCTGATGAGGACTTTCGTAACTTTCGTTTTGGCTCGCAGACGCGCAATGTTGAATAATCCACCATTGCTCCTGGTGCGTATGAATACGCCGTCATCAGACTCGTCAAATGCATATGAGAGGAGTAAGGAGAAGAATATTCCAAAGAGTGTAGGGGCAAGAACGAATCCCTGTTTGACACCGTTTTTAATTGGGAAGGGTTCAGAGCACGACCCATCGAATTGGACAGTCCCATTCATGACATCATGAAAGGACACGATCATTCTCAGAAGCTTGGGGGTGCATCCAATGTGCTGGAGGAGGGCAAACAGTCCATCTCGACTGACCAAGTCGAAGGCCTTGGTTAGGTCTATGAAGGCGAGATAAAGCGGCTGTCTCTGCTCACGGCATTTCTCCTGGAGTTGTCTTAAGGAGAAAACCATGTCGATAGTCGATCTGGCGGCTCTAAAGCCGCACTGTGCCTCTGGGTAGACACGATTAGCGAGAATTTGCAGTCTGTTGAAAAGAACACGTGCGTAGGCTTTACCGACAGTGCTTAGCAGCGATATACCACGGTAGTTGTTACAGTCACTTCTTTCTCCTTTGTTTTTGTACAGCATGATAATCTTGGTGTCACGCATGTCTTTGGGTACAGCTCCTTCCTCCCAGCATTGTAGCAAGAGTTCATGTAGGTGTTCCAGGAGAGAGCTATCTTTTGCCATCTTCACTACTTCAGGTGGGATGTTGTCACTGCCTGCGGCCTTGCCGTTGGCTAGGGAATCGACGGCTTTACTAAGCTCTTCCATTGTGGGTGGGCCATCCAGCTTGTCCATTCTGGGAAATACTCGGGTTTTCTCAAGTGCTGAGTCGGTGACAGTGGTCTTTCTCGAGTAAAGTTCCTGGTAGTGCTCAGCCCACCTTTCCATCTATTTGCTGCGGTCAGTGATGGCTAGGCCTTCCGCTGACTTGAGTGGGGCGATCTTGATTGCGCTTGGACTGTAAGCCTTTTTCATTCCTTCATACATTCCACACACATTTCCCAGATCGGCAGAAAGCTGGATGTTCTGGCAGAGATTAAGCCTGTAATCATTTGCACAGCGCCTAGCAACCCTTTGTGCATCGCTACGAGCAGCACGGAGGCACTATCTGTTGGACAGTCTTCCAGAGCGTCGTTGATGGTTCTGGCAAAGCGTTCACGTAGCTCAGGTATAGCGGTTCCGACTGTATTGATGTGAGGCCGGGGCTTCTGCTTCAATCGGTAAACACGTTTGGGGAGGAGGCATATCTTGCTGGCGACCAGAGAATGGTCTGTGTCACAGTCGGCACTGTGGAAGCTGCGCGTAACAAGCACTTGATTCAGAAGCGATCTTCGAGTGATGATGTAGTCTAGTTGATGCCAATCGCGAGACCTGGGATGTCTCCACGACACCCTATGGTGGAGCTTAGTCGGGAAGAAGGTGTTGGTGACACAGAGGTCGTTATAAGAGCAGAGCTCGAGTAGACGCTGGCCGTTGTCATTCAACTTGCCGACACCGAAGTGGCCCAAAGAAAGGGGCCAGGAGGTGTGGTCCGCTCCCACCCGGTCATTGAAGTCACCCAGTAGAAACAGGTGCTCCTCTACAGGCATCTGCCGTATCGTCGTCTCAAGTTCCCTGTAGAACAGGTCCTTTGCCTCTACTGCAGAACAGAGCGTTGGGGCGTAGACGCTGAGGATGTTTGTCGGTCCGGATGAGGTGTTGAGGCGGAGTGACAGGATTCGTGGTGTGCATGAGGATAGTGCTTCTATAGCTTCTATGAGGGAGTTCCAGACAGCAAATCCGACTCCATAGAGCCTGTGCTCATGTGGTTCCTGCCCATGCCAGAAGAAGGTGTAATCTCTTTCCTTTATACTGCCGACACCAGGGAGTCGTGTCTCCTGCAGTGCGGCTATGTCAACCTTTAATCGCTTCAATTCACGATTGAGGATAGCGGTTTTTCTGGAATCATCAATCTTTTGGAGGTCGGAAGATAGGCCAGGACACATCGTTCTCACATTCCATGTTGCCAGTTTCAGCACTGGCGGCTTTGATTTCTTAGTATTCATAATCGTTGGTGCAAAGTATACAGTCCGTTTTTCGGCTTTTGGCCTACACTCCAGGCACCAACTGAAGTAGATGGACCGTGGCGGGCCAGCACCTTATTGACTGGGGGCTGCCCAGCTTGAGGCGGGCGGTAGCTGGCCAGTGGAATCCTAGAATTCCTCCCACCGACAGGAGATAGCCCAAGACGTCCAAGCTGACGCCAATATGCTTGGACTTTTAACCGGTATCTGCTGTCTCCCCGTGTTGAGCTGCCGCAGTGCAGCACTGGAGTGACCTCTCCAGGACGCGAGCCTGGGCAGAATATATGGAGGACCTGAGAATGCCCAGTCGCCAGGACCCCCCTCTCTAACCTTGCTGACGGGATCCAACGGAAAGGCATGCTGATACAGTTGGCGCCTGCTTGGCTGCAGGAGTTGCCGGAAGATCTTGCAGTGCAAAGATCAACCACCTACGGGGCTCCACTCCAGATTTTCTTTCAGGGTTTACTCCCTTAGACTTTCCCGTGTGCAGGTAATCCACAAGGTAGCGGAGGTTTGTAATCAGGGTTTTCCTTCCCCTAGACGGGCTACCTTACAAGGTTGACGAGCCCCGTCTGCCCGAAGCATCTGGTTTTCAGGCGCCAGAGACCCGCCTTTCGCCCTTTTCCTATCAGTAGGAGCAGTTTCGCCACGCACAGGCTAGGAGTTGGACTTGTTGTCAGAGGCTATTTGAGCCGCACGTCATTGGGAGCATTTTATAAGCAATGGGAGCTTATCCCCAGTGCCACTCCTGGCTATGACAACCTTCGAATGTATACCATACTTGATATATTTACCATTTCAGTCCAGTTCCACCAAAGGTCATCAACAAATACTAATACTGTCTATTGAAATGGGGTTATATTATCCATGTACTCCAGATTCTGACCACTAGTTACAGTAAAGGATCAGCAAAACCCTGATCTTTTATTGGAGCTTTAATGTGTTGATATTATTTGATAGTATATTTTGTTAGTTATAATTGGTCAGTATTAGAATAATTTAACAACGAATGTTACAAGGTGTATCATTTGTGGAACTTCATTGCATACTAGAGTGGTTATTATTTGGATAATGAAGTTGTTCACAATATTTCATGCAACTTTAGTTTTAGATTCATGTAATTGAAAACAGAAAATATGGTTTCTGAGATTTAAAACTGCACAAGTGATCTGAGATAAACTTCTCTTTATATAACAACAGATACAGATTTGTTGTTTTCCTTATCTTTAAGGAAGATAAAAGCTCAGCTTCTGAGCTTTCCATTTCTGGTGTTTTATTTATTTTATATATATATATATATATATATATATATATATATA
>BLBF01010169.1:5821-17740 GCA_015471245.1 Laticauda colubrina | reverse complement strand
ACCTTATAAGTCCTCAAAATCTGGTAACATAGAACGGAGGTGTATTGAAGTGTATAGTTTTGTGTGTTTATTTGGATAGGTTTATCTCAGATCAGTGTAAGATAATTTTTTAGAATTCATGTACATGATTATGATTAATTTGGCAGATCTTGGAATAATTATGTAAATGAATCATATGAATTTCACAAGTATTGTTTTTCCATTCATCTTACAGCACTCTTCTATACAAAATATACTAATTTTCTTTATTCTTTACAGCATATATTTCTGTGTTTGTGCTTTGTTATTCCTTACAAGTATAAAAATGGTGCAGTTCTGCAACTATCCAATGCTTTTGGTCAGTTATTTTTATGGGAAACATGACATGCTTCTGATCAGATAGTGGGAACGTTTTCTGTGTTTGAGTCATTTATGAGGAATGTTAAGTTTTAAGTACCAGATGATTTCTGTCACTGCTATAATAATGAAAATAATTTGCTTTTGAATTTGACACATATTTATGGTAAATAAAAAAAGCCAGATATTGACTTTATAATGTGAATAGAAAGGCTGGATTAAATAAAAAATGAATAATTTGATTCCAGCAATTCTACATTCTAATTAATAAATTGATCTCCACTTGTACTACTTAATTTAGCTAACATGGAATGTTTCACTGTTGTAGATAATCTTAATACCGCATGCACATTGCACATTGTCATGGCCAGTTATTAAAGGCTAGGTCCTACTGGCCGACGGATGCAAAACGTATGCAAAAAGGACACAGAGGACGAGCAAAATTTCGGGGGTGGCTCCATCCGTTGTTATCCGCTCCAAAAAGTGCCCCAAATTTGCATAAACAGAACGGAAAACAATGGAAAGGAACAGACGGGGGTAGTATGTAGCGAGTATGTTAAGTGGATGTTCGTAGAAAACCTAGCGGATGGAAGCGGATGGAAGCGGATGATATATGCGAAGGGCTTCCGAGGGAGAATTGCGAAGCGGACACATAAGCGGAAGGGGCGGATGCGTAGCGGATGATGGGGATGCATCACGGACGCCTATAGGATGCATAGCGGATGCAAAGCATTCACTGCACATGCGGGGAGGATGAATTGCGTCAGCTCCATGGATATAAAAGGATGCAGCTCGCAAGCAGTCAGCATTCAGAGGAAAGACGTGCTGCCACAGACATCTTCGAATAACACCATGTTTCGTCAGTCAGGGAACAAGAGAAAACCTGTGCCTACTCCTGCCAGCCCTGGCAAGAAAGACAGAACCACCATCCCACCCCCTGACACTGACTCTTCTGCTGGTGTTGCTGCTGCTGCTACTTCTCCTGCTGGTGCTTCTCCTGTTGGTGTTGTTGGTGCTTCTCCTGCTGGTGCTTCTCCTGCTGCTGCTGCTGGTGCTTCTCCTGCTGCTGCTGCTGGTGCTTCTCCTGCTGCTGCTGCTGCTGTGGTGGACCAGCCCCAAGGCCCTCAAAGCCCTGCTGCTCAAGCCCCTGCCAGAGGGAGGAAGAGGCAAGGGAAGGAGAAGGGAGAGAGGAAACAGTACACCATTTCCGAGGAACATGAGGAGGAGGTGCTGGAATGGCTGAGGGAGAACGAGTACCTGTGGAGAAAGGGCCACAGACTCGATCGTAACACCAAGAGGAAGCAGGCAGCTTGGAGAGACAAGGCAGAGAGCCTGGGCTACACTTCAGACCTACTCCTTGGATGGTGGAAGTACATGCACACCTGGTATGGCAAGCTACACCTAAAGAAATGTGGGCAGGCCGCTGTCAAGCTCACTGACCAGGAGATGTACGTCATGGCCAAGTGCAGCTTCCTGGAGGGTGAGGTTCGGCACCAAGGAGCAGCCCTTCTGAAAACCCTCTAGGCCCAGCTGAACCTGCTCAGGCCCAGTCCAGGTCTGCTCCTCCACCCCAGGCGATGTCACAGCCTTTCCACGGCTTTCAACAGCCCCTCACCTACCAAGGCTACAAGTACCAGGAGTTCCCACAGCAAAGGCAGCCCTTCCCAGTCCAGGCCCAGGTTCATCGCATGTCACAGACGCCTCACCTCGCCCAGCTGTAGACCAGACAGCCCCACTACACTCCTCCTTCCTCCACCCCACAGCCAATCCCGTCAATGGACAATCTGTCATCAGTCTTGGGCCTGACATCCCAGGTCCTTGATGAAGAGCCTCTCAACCTCACGGAACTGAGTCAGCTCTCTGAGAGCTTCCTGAACACACCATCCCCTGTTGTACTTTGGGGTCAAGCACCCCAGTGGCGCCTCAGACCAGCACTCCAGCCACAGCCACCTCCACAGTCCCTGGCCGCTCGACAGCTGAGACCATAGACATGCCTCAGAGTGACTGAGAATAGTGCCAGAGACTGAGTTGTTCCCTATTCACTTTATCTTTGCTTAAGACACTTTACTTGGTTCATTTTGCTTTTTTAATAAAATCATACAGTTTACTTAAGACAGTTATTAATAAAGGTTATCTTTGCTTCACACACTTGGTTCATTTTTTTTACTTAATAAAGTGTTGGTGAAAACTTTGAAAAAATGGTTATGTCTTTGGATGCTTGTGGGATAGATAAGGATAGTTGTGGGATAGATAAACCTCCAGTGCAACCATAGTGGGACTGTATGGTTCACCAATCCAGCGATACAGATGATTTTCTCCCCCTTTTTATAGAAAATATCGGTTGTCCGCGAGGTGTCCTTCTACACACTCCAGACATACTGCAGACATCCTAAGATACAAATGTTTTGTCCGTCTATTTCCGTGCTACTAACTCTGTGTAGACATTCCGTGTACCTTTTGTTTCCTTCCTCTTTCTGTTTTCAGCTGCAGCGGATGTGAGTTGAGGGGATGGCCAGAGGATGCAGAGAGGATACAGCGGACGTTTAACGGATGATAACGGACATAGAATGTTTGTTGCCCGTATATGTCGCGGATGTACATTGTACGTGGCAGAAAGTTCATCCGTTCACAAAGTTTTGTGCAGCTCAAAACTTCTTGCGTGCATGAAATTGCAGTGGACGGATGCTCGACGGATAGAGTGTATGAAACACGTATGCAGTGAGTACACAACGGACGCATAGCGTTTTCTAACAGATGGCAAGCTTTTTTTTAATGTTTTTTACATCCTCTTTGCATCCGTAAGAGCAGTGGGACCGGGCCTTTATATTCCTATTTTTTCTGAAAATGTATTTGTTTAGTCTGTCAATCCCGCAAATATATTTTTCAATAAGTCCATCAAAGGAACAAGAAAGTTTCTTTATGAAGTCAGTGAACCTGTAGTAGTGTCATCTTCCAGAGTTCCACCCTCCCAGCTGCCACACATATGGCCCTTTTTTATCAATAACAATTTATTAATTGATCAACACATTTCAAAATAAACAAAGCTCTTTATTAATGCCCTATTCATTGTAGGGCCACTCAACATACATGGCACAATCTCATCAGCGTTATGAGACAGGCTCAAGGAAGCATCCATTAAGCATCTATCATCTTTTCTTGCCATTCCACTGCTCCAGCTGGGGAGTTGCACCAGTGTTTCAGGAGGTTGCGCTGCTTCTTCCCTTCACGTGAACCTCTGTTGGGGCCTTGTTCATCCACAGTGTCTATCAGGTTTACTCCTTGCCTCCATTCACCAGGCTCCATATCCCCATTCCCTTGTTGACGGTCCACAAGCCTGTTCTGCAACACTGGGTAGCGGGTGCGCATGAGATTGTGCAGGATGCAGCAAGCTTCCACGATGCTCCTCACAGTCTGTGGGTGATGCTGCATGGTGGTGAGAAGTACCTGGAACCTGTTGGCCAGGATGCCAAAGGCGTTCCCCACCACCCGTCTTGCCCTGGACAGCCTGTAGTTGAAGATCCTCTCTTCACGGGTGAGGTATCTTGAAGTGTAAGGCTTCATGAGGTAGGTTCTGAGGGAGAACGCATCATCACGAACGATGAAGTAGGGCACATCTCGTGTGTCTTTGGGTAGGGGGTCTGGATCTGGAAAATCCATGATGAGGTTGCGTTCCAGCCTATCCTTGAGGTCACTGGCGTTGTATACCTGGCTATTTGAAGCTGACCTGTTGCCTGAAGCATCGATGTACATGAACTTGTAGTCAGCATCAGCCATGGCAAAGAGGATGATACTGAAGAAGCCCTTGTAGTTGTAATAAGAGGACCCTGAGTTGGGTGGAGCTCTGCAGGCCATGTGGTTCCCATCTATGGCTCCAACGGTATGGGGAAAGTTCCATCTCTGATACCACTGTTCTGCAACTTTCCTCCAGCCTTCTTCAGTGGTGGGACACTGGAGGAGCTCCTCCACATATTCTTCGATGATGGCCTGCACCTCTTCTCTGACCACTTTGCTGATGCTGTTGTGTGGCACCCTCCAGGCATACTGCATGTTTCTGTATGTGGTTCCAGAGGCCAGATGCCGCAGAGTCAATGCCACCTTCACTCCAGGGTCCAGGCTGGGATGGAAGTTGGTGTTTGCCTTGGTCAACCTGGGTCTCAGTCGCTGTACAATTTTGTCAAACATGGCTGGTGGCATCCTCATGAAGGGCTGCAATGCACGAGGATCTTCATTCCTCAGCTCCACCATCAGCTTGTCATGCAGTCCAAACTCCACTCTTCTTCCAATCCATCGTCGGACCCACACAGCTCTGGAACGTCTCCTTCTTCTCCTTGCATAGAAAAGGTGGAACAGTCTGAAGAGGGCTTGGTTCTGGTGTTGAATGATGGCAGCTACCATAAGGAGTGTGTGATGATCCATGGTGGAGATCAATGGATGATGTGGAAGAGCAAGACCAAGGATGAAGAGGTCTGTACACCATGGTTGCTGGACTGATAGTGAGATCCAGGTGATTTCCTCCCCCTTTTTATAGGAAATATCGGTTTTCCGCTAGGTGTCCTTTCACATACTCTAGGCATACTCCAGACATCCTAAATATCCGAGATACATCCCATATACAAATGTTTTGTCCGTTTTAATGCTTTATATATGAGGTGCATCCGCTTACATCCTTTCTATTTCTGTGCTGCTAATGCTGTGTGGATGTTCCGTGTACCTTTCACTTCCTCCCTCTTTCCGTTTTCAGCTGCAGCGGATGTGAGTTGTGAGGATGTCCAGAGGATGCCGAGAGGATACAGCGGACGTTTAATGGATGACAACGGACGTATAACATTTGTTGCCCGTATGTGTCGAGGATGTACATTGTACGTGGCGGAAAGTTCATCCGCTCAAAAAGTTTTGTGCAGCTCAAAACTTCTTGCGCAGATGAAATAGCAGTGGACGGATGCTCGACGGATCGAGCGTATGAAACACATATGCAGTGAGTACACAATGGATGCATCGTGTTTTTCAACGGATGGCAAGCTTTTTTGTCCATTTTATATCCTCTTTGCATCCGTTGGTGAAGTGGGACATGGGCTTAAAATTCTTCATTTATATAACTCTAATTTTGCTTAGATATAAAATAGAATTTGTTCTGGACTATGATCATCAACATCTTAACTTGGAAGTAAATTCCATTAAATTAGGGTAACTGTCAAATATGTAACAATGCTAACTATATCCTACAGTTTAAATTTATAAGTATAAATCAGCTCTCACTTGTATAAGTGGTATTTTAAATATATCTAAACATTAAAAAATGCTACAACCAATTCAGAAAGATTTCCCCTGATTTAAGTTGTGGCGCTTCAGAGGTGTAATTAATTCAGATGGCCATATTCATTGCAATAAGTGCACTGCAATAAGCTCATCAGCAGCCTAAGAAAAATAGCTTTGTTTATTCATTTATTCATTTATTTATCTTTATTGTTTTTAGAAATAACTCAAGACCAGGAACATACCGAATAAGAGTTTCATATGATGTGTATAATAACTTTATTTATATAAAATAATATATTTATGTGTTTAACATATTGGAGATATATGTATTTATTTAACACTGGTTTTTGAAGTTCTGACTATTGCAGTACCCCTACAGACTTGTGATTATGATTCAGGTCCTTGGCAACCAACTCACATTTAAAATGGTTGCAGTATTATGCAGTGATATGATCACTATTTGCAAATTTCCCTGCTGGCTTTCCACAAGCAAGATCAGTGGAAGGTAGCAGGAAAGTCTTGAGTTACTCTAGAAATCCCCTTCATTCCTCCTGCACGCTCTGCCGTACCTCCTTCGCTCAGCCTCTCTGTACAGGGCTTGCACAGGCTTGTGCTCTCCTTTCCTTGGCCTCCTTGCGTTACACTGAACTGTGGTCTCCTTTTCCTCAGCTTTCCTTCCCTTGTCCCAACCTGTGTTTTCCTTCACTTGGCCTTCCTGCCCAGAACCACAGCATCACCTCCCCAACCTTCATGTAACCAATGCAAGGCCTCCCAGGCTCTCTCCCACCTAAACCTGCTGCAGCACCCACTCTCTTTTTATCTGGAACTCCCACTGCTTTTCACTTAACTGCCTGGATTGTCATTATTAGGCAATGTGTTACATCTGCATCACTTAGCAACATCAATTGTAGTCTCAACTGCTGTTGTAACCTGAGGACTACCAGTAGTTAACATCCATTATTGCTGCCAGTTTCAGGTGAAGCAGATAAAGTGTGCAATATATCTCATGAAGAAAAGTTTAAAAAGGATTATTTTTTTTCAAAATCTCACTTTCTTGGCTTTTGTATTATCTGTTTGTATCTTGTATTCTCTATCAATTTATTGATATTTAAAAATTCAGGACGCAAAGAATGAGACCACATGGTGTGATGAATCTAGACCATATTAAATTACATTTTGTCAGAGTTTGCAGCAAGCCAACCAGCATACAAGTAAATAATTCAGCAGGATTCATTTATAGAAGAAACTTATTTATATATAATAATATACTTTAATAATATATATGCGTGTATACAATACCATGCAGCAGAAGTCAGAACCAGAAGAATCCAGAAGTCATAATATAATATAAACACAGAAGCAATATAAACACAGAAGCAAGAGGCAAGATAACTCTCATACATTAGAGATCAGTTGGCTAAGCCCAGGCTCCGAGCTGTCTGAGTCACCAAACAGTCCTCATTGGCTGACCTGTTACCATGTCTATTCCAGTTCATGATCTCTTATATACTGACACATTTTGAGGCATATTTTTAACATTAATCCAGTGTTAAAGGGATTCATACAACTCATGCAGAGTCTCTTTTGTTCTTGTTTTCATTGTTGGTTGCTTGCTTCTGCAAAAGTAATGTAACTAATGCCTCTGTTGTGAGCTGAAAACTATTTGCAAATCTTTGTTTATAAAGAAATAATTTATAATATATTACACAGATTTATTAACCATGTATTATACAGAATTATATAGCTTTAAAATAATACAAACAAGCTCATCAGCCTAAGAAAAATAGCTTTATTTATCTCATCTTTGTTATTTTTATAAATGACTCAAGACCATGAACATGCCTAATAAACTTACAACAGTTCATTTAGTGACTGTTCAAAATTAAAACAGCACTGAATATTTTTTTACTGATTTTTTTCATACTTGCAGTGTCCCCATGATCATGTGATCAAGGTTGGGATGCTTCATAACTAGTTCATATTTATGACAGTTGCAGTGTGCCAAGATTATATGACAATGGGGAAGCCAGAATCACTTTAACAACTGTGTTACTAAATTAATAACTGCAGTGATTCACTGAACAACTGTGGCAAGAAAGGTCATAAAATGGAGCAAAACTTAATATCTCACTTAGCAACATACATTTTGTGCTCAATTGTTGTAAGGCGAGGACTACCTGTACTCCTTCCTCCTCCTAAATATATTGTTTTAATAATTGTAATTGTATGTGTGTACAAACAGAGTACTTTGGACTTATAGCAAAAGAATTACAGGGATCTCATACAGTATGTTAGGCCAAAGCCCAGAGAGGAGACAGTGAGACCCAATTGAGTTCAGTCTTTCATTTCTTTGCATTTAATGATTAATTATTGGGACATATTCTAAGAGATTCTACGATACGGTTACATTGAACTTCTTCCCCCTTCACCATCCATCTCAGGACTGAGCAGTCTTTTTAATCTGTCCTCTTTCTGGGAAGGCTGTGAGTTGGCAAAATACTCTCTATGCTGCTGCTGCTGCAGTTCACATTCCATCACATCTACCTGTCAGCAATTTCCAGAAGCATCTGCATTTTTTCCCCAATGTCATACTGTGGCCACTCCAGCCCACCTCAAGGGATCTGTTTGATTTAAAGAGTGCTACAGATCAAATCCTGTGTACTCCCTTCCAACATTTTGTATTTACTCCCTCAGGTGTTTTTTTTTATAGATATCTATATTACTATTAATTACAATTAACAAATAAGTCAGGAAATAATATATTCTTCCCATTTCCCTGCGTCTATTTAAATTATTATTATTTATTTACTTCATTCAGTGGTCTTCAAAGGTTGGAATTTCATTGATCAGAGAAGGCCTAGTAGACACTGCAGTGGTGAACAGCTGTTTGTGGTAAAGGACCTCTGAGTCTGAGGTTCTTTCCAAGTCTATGATTTGTTTATATCTATATGCTACTAAACCTGTCCTGTAACTTTCAAAATGGTGCATTATAGGGCAACAATTTTTGAATTAAAGTAGCTCAAATGAGCTACTTTAAAGAATGCGTCCAGCTTCATTATTCCTGTGAGACTGAAGTTTCAATACTCAGCACATTGTTGCTTGGGCCAGATGCATTGGCAAAGTTATAGCCACAACAGTAATACTGTGCCACCACAGTCACGTGATCCATGATTTTCATATTCTCTGCTAACTTTTCAAAGTTAACCTAGAAGCCAGCAGGAAGTTAAATTCAATTTCTCTCACTGCTTTTTTGCTCACCTATGGTCATCCTATTTATCTGTTTAGGTAAAGAAATGTATATGAAACAATAACCCAATGACTCATGGATTGTCTGGTTATTTATTAAATTAGTGTGCATTGACTACTTGTGTGACATAATAGTCAGACAAAGATTGTCTTTCCCATAAACTATATCTTGAGAGATAATTTACAGAAGACTATATTAGATAGGTTGTCACCTGGGTCACCCAGGATCTTTCTTTTTTAACATTTTATTTGATTTGTCAATTGCTTACAAGATACAGTTAGAGTTGGCGTTCCAGGACATCTGGTGACAAATGTGCAATAGGACTGAGGTCTGTTCCTGAGCAACCAAGGCCAATAATTACTGGATTACTGGAAGAAAAGGTGCTTTCTGGATAGATGTGCCACCCTTACCACATGGTGAAATGGTGAAAACTGAAGAACTCAATATGCCATATAGAAATAAAATCAAGAGTTTTGATGAAGATGGCTACAAACTGACATGAAGCACATTGAAGTCAATGTTAGAAGTGAATATGTCGTGAGACTGAAGAAGATCTTAGTTGAAACTCAGTGGAGGAAATATTGTTAAAGCAGTTAACAACAAACAATGGCATGGCAACAATAATGATGCATTGGAACATCTGCAAGAAATATCATTAGCCTGCAAGCAAGAACTGGTGTGGCAAATAAAATAAAATAAATAAATAAATAGAAAATGAAGAAGCTAAAGTGCTTTGGGAGTTTAGAATTTAAAGAGACAATTTAAAGAGGGGGTTTCCACATAACCTCCCAAACTTAACAATTGTCAAGAAAAACAAAAAAGTCTGGATAGTGAACATGGCAGTACCTGGGGGCAGCAGAAGAGAAGAGAAAGAACAGAAGAGGAGAAGGAATGAAAAGTGAAAAGTGATGCAAAGTTAAATAGAAACAGCTAAATCCAGTGAAATATCTAATGACAAACCACAGTAAAGGAGCAGTTTGTATTTGCAACATCCCCAGCCCTCCTCACTTTCAGATATATTTTAAGTATTTCCTGAAAAAAAGAGGAAAATAGGTTCCCGGTGTGCAAAAAGAACTTTGAACATCCTGCTGCTTTCATTAAAAGATTGGGGAGTTTCACCTCTATGGCCTGAAACTCTTCAAAGATTAGGATTTGATACTTATCCCAAAATCATGGAATGTACTTGCAAAGTACTCTGAACATACTCTTTTGGTTCCTTTGAATTCATAGCAGAAGTAGAATAATATAAATTAAAGACAGGGCTTTAATTCTAGCAGAGCAGTTTTTCCATGGAGGGCTGAAACTATCCCCAGTGGAAACAAATGCTCTACATATTTCCATCAGAGGAAATTACCACTAGAGATTCTTGACTTGTAGGGAAAGATTCTCTGTTCCATTATATTTTTTCAGCACATCTAACAATCGTGAGGAATTGGGTATGGACTATGTTTTATTGTCCTTTATCTTTTTCCTTACCTTATAATCACTGGGCTTTTTTTCTGTTTATCTCTTGTGCCTTGATTGTATTGCCTCATTTTTGGCTGCTACTTCTCAAGTCTCTATGAGGACCTATGAGTTCAAAGAGTATCTTTTCAAATCTCTTTTAATTTTGGAAACATAATACCAATCAAATTGACTTTAGGCCAATCATTGTCTTTAAGCTGCATCCACCTCACAAACTTGTGTATAAATATTGGTTAATTTTTCACTTGGGAGAACTTAGATCAATATTCACTTTAGCTGAGTGTCAACATGTATGAAAGGCCTTCAAACTACATTGTGGCCCCAAAGCTGTACTGGTCTTTGGATATGGTAAATTATCTGAACACCACAGCTCAATCCAAAACAAACAATTAATTAATGTCCCTCTCGAAGCAAGTAGACTAGTTTTTCCCCAGGATCTCCTTTTTACATCTTAAACAACATATTAGGTGAAATACTAAAGCATGTTGCTTGATGCCTTTCCTTAGTCACTTGATACTATCTAAAAACAGATTCCAGATAAGATTAAAAAAAAATGTTTGCACACTGACAGAAGCACCCCAGACATTCTTAGCTTCTGAAATCAGGTGTTTTGGGGATAGGATGTCTGTAGGTTCATCTTAAACATTCTTGAGGTGTTTCTTCCTTTGAATTATGAAGAATCTCATCTGTGATTTTAATCTGACTGATATGGCTATTTTTCATTAGCATTTTTCCGCATTAATGTATGGCGATATTGATTAAGTTAACTTTTAAGAACTGTGTTATTTTAAACTTCTTGGAAGGAGATCTGCTTTTTTTCTACCAGCAAAAGGAAGAGTTCTGGCTTGCAATCAGTTGTTGCCTCATAATTAATCATCATTCCCCCCTCTTTACTCAGGGTTCTCAGATAAAATACGGGGAGGAGGTGAATTTAGTGTATTAATGAAACTAGTATTCCATGTGCAATATTTCTCTTTTAATTTGTGATTAACAGCTAAAATGTCTCAGATGGCAGGTTTTAAAAGTGGCTAGTAACAGATAGGAAACTGTAATATTGTGAAAGTGTGCTTTTTTCTTTAAAAAGGAAGAAAACATAAACATTTAGCTGGAGGTTCTTGATTGCCTGCAATTAAAGAGTGGATAAGAATAAGATGCATCATTGCAAGCAGCTTTTTTGGGGGAGAAAAATGAAATGCTGGCAGAGGTTAGGTATTTAAGAAGAGATGCAGAAAAGGAAATGAGGGTAGTTAGCAGCATGGTCTAGATATTTATTTTTAATTTAGTACATAACAAGGATCTTTAAAAGTACAGGTAGTCCTCAACTTACAACAGTTTAGTGGTCATTCAAAATTACCACGGCACTGAAAAAAGTGACATGACCATTTTTCACAGTTATAACCTTTGCAGCAACCCCATGATCATGTGGTCAAAATTCAGATGCTTGGCAACTGACTCATATTTATGACCTGTTTCCCAAGATCATGTGATCACTTTTTGCTATCTTTTGACCAGCAAAGTCAAATTCACTGATTAGATGTTAGATAGATAGATGGATGGATAGATAGATAGATAGATAGATAGATAGATAGATAGATAGATAGATAGATAGATAGATA
>BLBF01010168.1:0-11842 GCA_015471245.1 Laticauda colubrina | reverse complement strand
TTTGTCCCTTCCATTTAATTGTCATTGGACTATGATCTGCCCAAGTACTTATTTCAATATTTGTTTCTTGAATAGTAGATATTAATTCTGTTGAGATCCAAATCATATCTAACCTGGACCATGATAAATGTCTATTAGAGTAAAAAGTATATTGTTTAGTTTTAACATTTCTTTCTCTCCAAATATCTTTTAAGGTTAATTCATCTGTCATTTTAAAAAAAGATTTAGGGAGACTCTTTCTATTTTGTTTTGTTGTTGTTGTTATGTAGTCCAATTTATTGTCCACAATTCCATTAAAGTCTCCCATCATGATTATGTTAACATAGTCCAGTCTAATTATTTCCATATGTAGTTTTTTATAAAACTCTTCTTGTTTATCATTCGGAGCATAAATTGCAATCAAGAATATTTTTTTATTATTATCCATTATTTCCACCATTAATACTCTTCCATCTTCATCCGTGTAGATCATCCGGATGATGCTGAAGAAGCCCTTGGAGTTGAAATAAGTGGACCCCGACTTGGCTGGTGCTTTGCAGGCCACGTGCTTGCCATCAATGGCTCCAACGGTGTGTGGGAAGTTCCACCTCTGATACCACTGCTCTGCAACTTTCTTCCATCCTTCTTCAGTGGAGGGGCACTGGAGGAGCTCCTCCAGGTATTCTTCGATGATGGCCTGCACCACTTCTCTGACCACAATGCTGATGGTGTTGTGTGGCACCTTCCAACCGTACTGCATGCTCCTGTAGGTGGTCCCTGAGGCCAGGTGGCGCAGAGTGAGTGCCACCTTGAGCCCAGGTTCCAGGCTGGGCCGGAAGCTGGTGTTTGCCTTGGTCAACCTGGGTGTCAGCCGCTGCACAACTTCGTCAAACATGGCTGGAGGCATCCTCATGAAGTTTTGGAATGCATGAGTGTCTTCGTTCCTGAGCTCCACCATCAGCTTGTTGTACAGTTCGTACTCTGCTCTTCTCCCGATCCATCTTCGGACCCAGACGCTTCTTGGCCGCCTCTTTTTTTTCCCGTAGTAGAGTTCACAGAGCCTGTAGATGGCTTTGCACTGTTGCAGAACAATGGTGGCTGCCAAAAGGACTTTGTTACGATCCATGGTGGACATGACTGGATGCTGTGGAAGAGGAAGAGTCAGATGAAGGCTGCAGAGGTCTGCACAGCTGGGCTGCTGGTCTGAAAATGAGATCCAGATGAGTTGCTCCCCCTTTTTATAGGCAGTATAGGTTTTCCACTATGTGTCCCTTTTCATCCTCTGGGCATCCTCTAGACATCCTTAATATCCGAGATAGGTCCCCTCTGTGAACGTTTTTTCCATTTTAAATGCTTTCTTTGTGAGCTGCATCCGCTTTCATCCTTTCTCCATCCGTTTTGCATCCATTCTGCATCCGTTCTGTGTCCGTTCCGCTTCCTCCCTGCATCTGAGCGGATCGAGTTGCATGGATGTGTAGCGGATGCCTAGCGGATATAGCGGATGTGTAACGGATGCAGAACAGATGCCTAGCGGATGCCTAGCGGATGCCTAGCGGATGCAGAATGGACGCGTTGGATACATTTTCCACGCAAAAGTTTTGCGCAGCTCAAAACCCTCTGAGCGGATGAAACGTCAATAGACGGATGCTGGACGGATAGACAGGAAGCAAAACGGAGGCAGTGAGTACAGAACGGAAGCATCGCATTTACCAACGGATGATAAGTGTTTTTCTCTGTTTTACATCTTCTTTCCATCCATTGGTGCAGTGTGACAGGGGCTTTAAGGAGTGGGTAAATAATTTGCCAACCACTTGGCCCATGGTCAGACTAGCCTTACAAGAGGCTAGAGCAGCTTTTAAAACTCAAGCAGACAAAAAAACACTGTGATCCTAAACCATTCAAAGTTGGGGACCACATATATTTTTCTACAAAGTTCCTAAAAACCATTGCTACCCTCTAAGAAACTGGGAACTAAATTCATTAGGCCATTTTCCATCTCCAGAATTATCAACCTTATTACTGTAGCGCTTCTACTTTCTAAAACACTTAGACAGGTTCATCATATGTCAGCAAATATTTCACTATAGCCTACTCAAACCAGAGATCACTTCAAAACTTAAACCCCCACCCTTCCCACACCACCAACTCCCATTATGGTACATGGGGAATAATGTTTTGAAATTAAATATATCTTTGATTTGCGCACTTACCATGGATCCACACAATATTTAGTAGCTTGGAAACACCTTCCCTCCTCACAAAATGAGTGGGAAGCCAAATAACATGTAAAAGCACTTATATTACTATGGAAGTTCCACCTGAAATACCCTCATAAACCATCCTAAATTGTAAATGTAACACATATTTTATGTCTTCCAGGTGGATTTCTCAGTTTTTTGAGAAGGGCAATCTTTCAGATCCGTGTATCTGCCATTCTTCAATGGAAGAAGTGGGGGAGTTGGTACACGTAATCCTTTTTGATGTAACCTGAATATCTTAAGTCTTGTATTGAAACTATATAACTTGCACATGATATACAACTGGGGACTGGAGCCCAGATGCTTGGAAACTTGTCACCTCTTGGAGAGATAGCAAGAGGAGAAGGGGCCATAGAAATTCCAGCTCGGAAAGACACTTCCTGGGAAACTTTTCTCACCTATGTTCCCAAAAAAAAGGGAGGGATTAACATGTTGCTTCTTTGTATTGACAAAATCCACAGCAGACTAAGCAGACTAAAGGGTTCTAACTCCCTTTATCTATGCTGTATGCCTGGAGTCAGATTAGACCCTGCTTTGACTATTAGCTGGATAACTTCCTTTTCAATAAAGAATTCTTTTTGAAATACCCAGCTTTAAGAAGCTCATTTTTTTATCATTTGAAAGGGAGAGAACCTGGACCTCGCAGACTGGAAGCTTTGTATAACCATTGTGTTGAATTATATGATACTTATTCACTTTCCTATATGGGATTTAGAATTTTGGAGGAAGGATTATTTTTGCCAATATATTGAATTAAGAAGTACTCAATTGAGGCTATGTTTCTGTGAGGAGACCTTCCATTTATATGGAGTGGTAGATGTATAGTTGGATACCTCAAAGATCCTAAGGCTCCAATTAGAACCTTGCATTTTTACTAGTTTATGATTGTGTAAAATATAAGTACCCAGGAAAGAAACAGGATATAGCATATAATCCTTTACTTACTGAGTATGTGTTTTCTTGTATTGAAATAGAAGAGATAAATGCAGTGGGACAAATATTATATCTAGATGGTAGTTTATATTTTTTTGGCTTATATGCTTATGCATTTTTATATGGAATATGTGGACCCTATGCAATATGCTACATGACAACAGGTATAGCAATAGAGAACTCCAAAAACATAAACAAGTAAATGGAGTTATATTATATGGTGAGTGATAGTCTTTCTAATGGTGGTGGATTTTTTAGGATACACAGGACAGATACATATATACAAAAATGTACACAAAAATAAGGTAGAATTTAAACCTGGATTGACAGTAAGAGAATATGATATGGATTAACTTCTTGATTATCAATTTTTTCCTGGTTGTACTTATTCATTTGTATTATTGTTGTTAAAATTGGCTTCATTTCTTACATCTGTATTCAATGTACACCTGTTATGTTAACTACAGATGTAACATAACCAAACCAAACCAAGAAAAAAGGAGATAGTTAAGCCTCCAGGTAGTGATAATTCATAGGTCTAAAATGGTGAAATAGAACAGGAGGGACTGTGATATGTAAAATTATATCTGTGAAAATATAAAGCAATGGTAATGCCATTGCTCTGTGCTAACCTAAGATAATTTATTGGAATATCATGTAAGAATTCTCTATGGTTTTGAATAAATAATACATATTTGGCAGGTAATGCTGACCAGTATCATGTTAATGAATGAGATTACTGGAAATGAAAACGGGTAAACAGGAAAAGGAAACAGATGCTATGCTACAATAACAGGAGTGTTGCGTAGCAGGATATGTAGTTGGATAGATTGTGAACCCAGGAAAGGGGAAGAGAGTATATATTTGAACCTGTATATAAACCCCAACTTTCCTAGGAACCAAGGACAGAATTCCCTTTTGCAAAAGTTTCATAATAAAGCTCTTATATGTTATACATGTGTCTCCAGTCTGAATACCTGAATGGTTGATACCTGAATACCTGAATATTCCAGTCTGAATACCTGAATACCTAAAAATGGTTTTTATCACACCAACTCTCCACGCAAGCAGACCCTACACCATTTTTGACAGATGGCAATCTAGTCTCATCTTAAGCCCATGTCACACTGAACCAACGGATGCAAAGAGGATGTAAAACGGACAAAAAACCTTGCCATCCATTCAAAAACGCGATGTACTCACTGCCTCCATTTGGCTTCCTCTCTATCCATCCAGCATACGTTTATTGACTTTTCATCCACTCAGAAAGTTTTGGGCTGCCTAAAACTTTTGCGCGGAAAATGTATCCAGTTCGTCCGTTCTGCATCCGCTACGCATCCGTTACGCATCCGCTATATCCGCTAGGCATCCGCTGCGCATCCACGCAACTCGCATCCGCTCGGACGCAGGGAGGAAGCGGAATGGATGCGGAAAGGATGCAGAATGGAAACAAAGTGTTTAAAATGGAAAAAACGTTTGCAGAGGGGACCTATCTCAGATATTAAGGATGTCTAGAGGATGCCTAGAGGATGCCTAGAGGATGCCTAGCGGAAAACCTACACTGCCTATAAAAAGGGGGAGCAACTCGCCTGCATCTCACTTTCAGAACAGCAGCCCAGCAGTGCAGACCTTTGCAGCCTTCATCTGCCTCTGCCTCTTCCACAGCATCCAGTCATGTCCACCGTGGATTGTAACAAAGTCCTTTCGGCAGCCACCATCATTTGGCAACAGTGTGAAGCCATCTGCAGGCTCTGTGAACTCTACTGCGAGAAGAAAAGGAGCCACCCAAAAAGAGTCTGGATCTGAAGATGGTTCGCCAGAACAGCAGAGTATGGACTGTACAACAAGCTGATGGATGGTGGAGCTCAGGAGCGAAGACACTCGGGCATTCCAGAACTTCATGAGGATGCCTCCAGCCATGTTTGACGAAGTTGTGCAGTGGCTGACACCCAGGTTGACCAAGGCAAACACCAGCTTCCGGCCCAGCCTGGAACCTGGGCTCAAGGTGGCACTCACTCTGTGCCACCTGGCCTCAGGGACCTCCTACAGGAGCATGCAGTACGGCTGGAGGGTGCCATCCCACACCATCAGCATTGTGGTCAGAGAAGTGGTGCAGGCCATCATCAAAGAATACCTGGAGGAGCTCCTCCAGTACCCCTCCACTGAAGAAGGATGGAAGAAAGTTGCAGAGCAGTGGTATCAGAAGTGGAACTTACCACACACCGTTGGAGCCATCGATGGCAAGCACGTGGCCTGAAAATCTCCAGCCAAGTCGGGGTCCACTTATTTCAACTCCAAGGGCTTCTTCAGCATCATCCTCTTCGCCATGGTCGATGCTGACTACAAGTTCATGTACATCGATGCTTCAGGCAACGGCTCATGTTCAGATGCCCAGGTATACAACGCCAGACACCTCAAGGAGGAGCTGGAACGCAACCTCATCGTGGGCTTCCCAGATCCAGAACCCCTGCCCAACAACATACAAGATGTGCCCTACTTCATCATGGGGGATGACGCCTTCTCCCTCACAACCTACCTCATGAAGCCCTACACCTCCAGACTCCTCACCCATGAAGAGAGGATCTTCAACTACAGGCTGTCCAGGGCAAGGCGGGTGGTGGAGAACATCTTTGGCATCCTGGCCAACAGGTTCCAGGTACTTCTCACCACCATACAGCATTGCCCAGAGACTGTGAGGAGGATCATGGAAGCTTACTGCATCCTGCACAATCTCATGTGCACATGCTACCCAGTCTTGCAGAACAGGCTCGTGGACCTCCAGCAAGGCAATGGGGACATGGAGCTTGGGGAATGGAGGCAAGGGCGAAACCTGATAGACACTGGGGAGCCTCACATGAAACGAAGAGCCTCAACAGAGCCTCACATGAAGCAAAGAAGCAGCACAACCTCCTGAGACAATGGTGCAACTCCCCAGCTGGAGCAGTGGAGTGGCAAGACAGGATGGTAGATGCTTAATGGATGCTTCCTTCAGCCTGTCTCATCACACGGATGAGATTGGGCCATGTATGTTTGGTTGGCTTACAATGAACAGGGCGTTTAATAAAGAGTTGTGTTTATGTTGACATGTGTGGGTAATTATTACATTATTATTGATAATAAAGGGCTGTAGATGTGGCACCTGGGAGGGTGGACCATACAGTCCCACTATTCTTGCACTGGAGGTTTATCTATCCCACTGCTGTCCTAACCCATTCCACTGCTATTACCCATGCCACAGGTATCCTAACCCATTCCAAAGCTATCCTAACGCATCCCACAAGCATGCAAAGGCTTAAACCATTTCTAAAAGTTTCCACCAAGACTTTATTAAAAAAAAAAAGAAATGAAACAAGTGTGTGAATCAAGAATAGACTTTATTAACAACAAGCTATAAGACAAAAATGAGTCTCTGGCACTCCTCTTGGTCGCTCAGTCTCAGGGGTGAAGGGTCCAGGTGCTGTGGAGGTGGCTGGTGTTGCAGTGCTTTTCATCAGCTCCTCCAGAAGCAGAAGCAGCAGCAGCGCCAGCCCCAGAAGAGCGAGCCCGTGCTGCAGAAGCCCCAGCAGAACCAGAATGAGGGCCAGGGGGTGGGATGGTAGCCCTGTCCCTCTTGCCAGAGCTGGCAGCAGATGGCTGAGGCTTGCTGTGCTTCCGCATGGTTGTGGGTTTCCTGGCTGGCAGGGAGGCTTGCAGGGAGGCAGGCACCAAGGCTTGCAGGGAGGCAGGCACCAAGGTTGGCAGGCAGGCAGGCAGGCAGGCAGGCACCAAGGCTGGCAGGAAGGCTGGCACCAAGGCAGGCACCAAGGCTGGCAGGGAGGCAGGCACCAAGGCTGGCAGGAAGGCTGGCAGGCAGGCACCAAGGCTGGCAGGCAGACATGCACCAAGGCTGGCAAGAAGGCAGGCAGCAAAGCTGGCAGGCAGACTGGCTGGCAGCAAGGCTGGCAGGGAGGCTGGCAGCAAGGCTGGTAGCAAGGCTGGCAGGCAGACATGCAGGCAGGGCAGGCAAGGCAGTCGATGTGTCTGGAAGCAGGTCTTTCCTCTGAATGGTGACCTGCTTCCGAGCTGCTTCCGTTATATCCACGGGGCTGACGCAATGCATCCTTCCCACATGCGCAATTAACGCCAGGCATCCATTAGGCTTCCGCTGTGCATCCGCTGTGCATCCGCTTCATCCGCTCTGCATCTGCTCTTTCTGTTCCGCGTCTGCTTTGCTGAGACCCCCCGGTAGCCTAGCGGACGTGCCATCTGCTCCCATCTGCTTCCATCCGCTAGGCTTCCGTTCCGCATCCACTTTGCATCCGCCCTGCGTCCTCCATGAGTCCGTGTTATCCGCTCCGGTTATGCAATTTTTTGCCCCTTTTGAGAGCGGATAACAACGGATGGAACATTTTGCTCGTCCGCTGTATCCTTTTTGCATCAGTTGGGCAGTGTGACATGGGCTTTAAAAGCTTCCAGTTATGAAGCTTCCACAACCTCCAAGGGCAAGGTGTTATTTTGGTTGATTGTTTTCACTGTCAGAAAATTTATCCTTATTTCCAGGTTGAATCTCTCCTTGTTCAGTTTCCATGCATTATTCCTTGTCTGGCCTTCGGGTGCTTTAGAAAATAGTTTGATCCACTCCTCTCTGTGGCAGCCCCTCAAATATTGGAACGCTGTCATCGTGCATCCCATAGTCCTTCTCTTCATTAGACTAGTCATGCCCAGTTCCTGCAACCATTCATCATATGTTTTAGCTTCCCCTAATCATCCTGGTTGCTCTTCTCTGCACTCTTTCTAGAGTCTCAACATCTTTTTATAGTGTGGTGACCAAAATTGGATCCAATACTCTAGGTGTGGTCTTACTAAGGCTTTATAGCAGGGGTATCAAATTCAAGGCCAGCAGGTTGGATTCAGTCCATGATATGGTGAGATCTGGGCCATGGGGCAATCCTGGAAAATGTAAGGAGCCAGCTCACATTGCTTTGGACCGGTCTACTTGCATCGCTTAAGCCCAATCTACCCAATGTGAAGAGGAAACATTGGGCCAGTGTGGCTTCGGCCAGTCTACCCAATGCAAAGAGGAAACATCAGGCCAGCATGGCTTTGGCCCAGTCTACCCAATGCAAGGAGGAAATATGCCAACAATTTGGGAAGTGGAGTCAAGCTGACCATGCCTCCATGGTCAGGGTAAAATAGAGGTTTAGTCTATTCAGTTTTTAGTCTGTTACATACATTTAATTTGGAAATCTAACTTGAGCTTTATTTTTTAAAAAGTTAATATTAACACTGGATATGTATATTCTATATATTCTTTTTGTTTATGAATAGAACAGGAATCTAATAGTCTGTTGAAAATAGAGAATAATAAGATTTATCAATTGGTGGAAAAATAAAAAAAAATTCTATTTTCCATCTTGTGTGAAGATTAAAATTTAAAATAAATGGGTCACTGATCTAATTTAACATAACTTTTCTTATGTTTACATACAATTATGAAATAAAATTGATGTTCTCCTGCTTAGATACAAGTTAAAGATTCAGCTTTCTTGCTTTCCAAAAGATTGGCACAATTCTAGATGAATTTTATTTAGGCATTGTGAGATGTAGTTCATCTTTTCTATCTTTCAGTATATCTTTCTATCTTTCAGTTTTCAGTATATAATCAGTCAATAGAATTTACAAATCAAGAACATTTCTGTCTTTGACAACATTCAGCAGTGTAAAACAGTAATCATAGCAAGGGTATCATCATAAATAAGTATGCATGAATTTGTGCATAATGGCAAGGAGCAAAAATATAATAATTTGTATATATTATTTAAATTGAACCACAGTAAATACTACAGACTCAGACAAAATGGAACATTATAAACTAGCTTCAAGTGTACATTTTGGATCAAGGTAATTTTCATTACAACTAAAAGATAGAGTGATTAAGCTTTCTAAGAAGATAAGGTAATGAGAATATTTTAACCTTCTCAGGACACAGTACAGATTGTGTAGGGAGAATTAGAAGGTGGGAGCACAATCTCTCTGGTTTTCATTAGTCTCTTAAAAATATTTTGTTATGATATCTATTATATCATATCATTCTGGACTTCCTGCAGATTTGGCACCATTTTGGAGTATTTGTTATATTTTGATTCCTTATTATATTAAATCTGGAAATTGATGCTTGGGAATATGTAGTTCTGATGGTTTTATTAGATTGGCAAGGATAAATTAGATAATGGAGTATACCAGCAATTATTTTAGTGACCAAAGGATTATGCTTTAATTAATGGGGGGAGGGGTGTGTGTGACTTGTTGCCCTATTCTTGGGATTCCAGTGTAGAGTAGGGTGACCTTTCTCAGCTTCATTTCAAAGCCTTCAGAAACACATATTCCTTAGTTTCATTTTTGGTAGAAATAGGCAAAGCCTTCCAAGCACAAGGTAAGAAGAAGTTGTTCTTGGCAAAATTCAGGGAAATGAAACCATTGAAAAAGGAGGGCAATGGTGGATCAGCACCTTCTATAAGCTAGTCAGAAACTCCCATTGAATGCAAACCCAATCGTAATGGTACTGCACTTTTGATGGCTTTGGAGGCATCTGTCCACCTTTATTTCTCTGGCGTTCTCTGACAAGCAAAAGGGGTGTTATGGGATTTTCAGTATTTCTGACTATGCTTTCATGTTTATGTATTGTGCAAATTTCTTGTTCTGGCTTGCAGTAAAGGCTTGAATTATGAATTGATAGTTTGTGTCAGGCTACAGAACTTTTCCCATTCTATCAACTAGAATGAAAACGTATCAAAAGGAATCCTTTATTGAGATGAGACAGTTCATGTAGGGATTAAAAGCAGCGTCTAAGGTCTCTCAGGCATGCAGAGATAGATAAGGGAGTTTAAAATGCCTCCCCTTATGTTGATGTGTATTTAGTAAAACAAAGAGCCAACATGTTAATTCCCCCCACCCCCTTTTCCAGGGTTTCCCAGGACACATCTCACTGTGGAATTTTTATGGTCTCTTCATCTCCTGGCTGTCTCTCCCAGAGGTGATAGGTTCCAGCCATCTGGGTTTCATCCCTCCATTGTATCATGTGTAGGTTATACAAATTCGATATAAGGTTAAATATATTTAAGTTACATCAAGAAGGATTTCTTTATTAGTCTCCCCCCCCTTCTTCTTCCATTGAAGAAATGACAGATACACAGATCTGACAGTTTGCCAGTAGTTTTCCAAATGCAATTCAATGCTTGTTTTAATTTCTTTTTTTAAAAAACAAAGTTTATTAATTTTATCAATTAAAACAAGACAAAAACACAAAACAGATTAAAAATCGTCAGCAACAACAAATTGTGATTCTTCATTTGTAACATTATTTTGTGCTATAATTACAACTACTATATTATGCGTAAATATGTTTACTACTACTCATGCTCATCTTCTTTACTATTTACTGTACATTCTGTTTTCACTCATTCCATTCAAAGCAATATTCCCAAATCCTGTAATACAGGATTTAAGAACTGTTAGTTCTTCATCTTTTAAGGCTAGGGTTAATTTATCCATTTCCACTCAACTCATTATCTTTTGAATTACCATTTCGTCTGGGGAAGTAAACTGTTGTTTCCAACATTGGGCGTATGCGAGGTTGGCTGCCGTCAGTATATGTAATATTATATATTTTACATTTCTAGCATATTTTTCCTTAAAGAATCCTAATAAAAACAATTCTGATTTTAGTTCAATTTCTTCTTTCGTGATTTTTTCCAACCATTTTTTAATTCTCAACCAATATTTTTGGGCTTCTGGCCAAGACCACCACATATGATAAAATGTACTGTCCTTTTTTTTTACATTTTCAACATGCCGGACTCATATTGGGGTACATCTTTGCCAAACTTGAAGGGGGAAGATGCCATCTATGAAACTTTTAATAGTCATTTTCTTTGTATGTTGCCAATTTTGTAATTTTATTATTCATATTCCAAACAGTCTCCCATTCTGCCAAATTTATATTACGACCAATATTTCGGTTCCAGGCTACCATGTTACCTTTAACTATTTTTTTTATCTGGTCCTAGTAGGATTTTATCTAATTGTTGTGATTTCACATGTATTCCATACTCTTTTATATCCTGTCTATTTTGCACTTGTCCACCTGTCAATTTGTTCCTGGAGGTCTTGCCATGTTTTCAACTTTCCTTGTATCTAATAGATCTTTATATTTAATCATCTTATTCATATCTAAGTTATTGGGGTGGATCATTGCTTCCATTGTTGATAGTCAAGGGGAGATCTTTGTATAATATTTTTTTCCTGATTTTATTCCAATTTACATAATAAAGGATCTCTAATTAGGTATCTGTGGAACTATTTCTGTTTAGAAGTCCCCGTATCCCACTGAAAGGCATGCCAGCTCCTTTGTAAGTCATGACCTTCTCGAATTAATATCCTTTTGTTGGTTAAAGCCCATGTCACACTGCACCAATGGATGGAAAGAGGATGTAAAATGGAGAGAAACACTTGCCATCCAATGGTTAATGCGATTCATCCATTCTGTACTCACTGCATCCGTTTTTCATCCTCTCTATCCGTCCAGCATCTGTCGACTGAGGTTCCATCCACTCAAAAACCTCGACTGAGGTTCCATCCTCTCTATCCGTTAAGCCTGGGTTCCCCAACCAGGGTTAGGTAGACAAGCTAAACAG
>BLBF01010165.1:0-12321 GCA_015471245.1 Laticauda colubrina | reverse complement strand
AGAATAAATTTTCTGGCAAAGCCCATCTGTTCCAATAATAATAACATAAATCTCCAGTTCACGTTGTCAAATGCTTTTTGAGCATCTAGGAATATCAAAGCCATTTGTTTTTCAGGATGAGCCTCATAATATTCCAAGGTATCCAAAATTACTCTCATGTTGTCTCTAATTTGTCTCTTTGGTAGAAATCCATTTTGATCTGGATGGATAAAATTATTTAAATATTTTTTCAGTCTTTCTGCTAAGATTGAAGCAAAGATTTTATAATCTGCATTCAATAAGGAAATAGGTCTATAGTTCTTAATTTGCAACGGGTCAGCCTCTTCCTTTAAAATAAGTGTAATATAAGCCTCTGACCATGTTTTGGGTGTCATCTTTTTTAACATAACTTCATTCATAATTTCTAACAATGGAGTATTCAATGATTCTTGAAATTTTTTATAGAATTCTGCCGGAAGTCCATCTGGACCTGGTGCTTTCCCATTATTTTGTCTTTTAAATGCTTCATTTAGTTCCATCATTGTTATATTGCTTTCTAACATTTCTTCAGTCTCTTTAGGTATCTTCGGTAAGTTAGCATTCTGTAAATACTGTTTAATTTTTTTCTCATCAATATTCTCTTGTTTATATAGTTGTCCATAATAATCTCGAATAATTTCCTTTTTCTCCTTATTACCACAACAAACTTGACCTTGATCATTTATTAGTTTCAATATTTTTCTTGATTCCTTCTCCTTTCTCAGTTTATATGCTAACCATCTACCTGGTTTATTTGCATCTTCAAAATAATTCTGTTTAGAATTTCTAATTTTCTGTGCCAGTTCTTCTTTCTCTATTAATTCCATTTTATGCTTAATTACATCCAGTTTCAATTTAATATCTTTTTTCTGTGGTATTTTCTGTAATTCTTTTTCAAGTCTTATATATTCATCTTCCAAGGCCTTAGAGGTTTGTCTTTTCCTAATATTCTTTTTTCTTGTATAGTCTATTATCAAACCTCTTACATATGCCTTCATTGTATCCCAAACATTCTGTATTGAGGTATCTTCTTTTTTATTTTCTTTAAAAAAAAAGACTAATTCCTTCTCCATCCATTGTATAAAATCTTTCTCCTTTAAAATGGTATTGTTTAATGTCCATCTCGATCTTTTTTTTTGTCCCTTCCATTTAATTGTCATTGGACTATGATCTGCCCAAGTACTTATTTCAATATTTGTTTCTTGAATAGTAGATATTAATTCTGTTGAGATCCAAATCATATCTAACCTGGACCATGATAAATGTCTATTAGAATAAAAAGTATATTGTTTAGTTTTAACATTTCTTTCCCTCCAAATATCTTTTAAGGTTAATTCATCTGTCATTTTAAAAAAAGATTTAGGGAGAATCTTTCTATTTTGTTTTGTTGTTGTTGTTATATAGTCCAATTTATTGTCCACAATTCCATTAAAGTCTCCCATCATGATTATGTTAACATAGTCCAGTCTAATTATTTCCATATGTAGTTTTTTATAAAACTCTTCTTGTTTATCATTCGGAGCATAAATTGCAATCAAGAGTATTTTTTTATTATTATCCATTATTTCCACCATTAATACTCTTCCATCTTCATCCGTGTAGATCAGTTTTGCTGGAATATCTTCTTTAATATAGAGAACCACTCCTCTTTTCTTACATTGAATCAAAGAAATAAATATTTTCCCTAATTTTGGCTGTACTAACAAATGCTCATGTTGCTTTTTAATATGAACTTCTTGTAAGCAAATTATATCAAATTTTAATTTCTCTAATTTGTGAAAAGTTTTCCTTCTTTTAACAGCTGAGTTAAGTCCATTTATATTCATTGTAATCAGTTTTTTTTCTTCCATGATTATGCTTTATATTTAGGTCTAACAACTCTCGTAGCTCTCACTTCACGTTGTTCTTTACTGTCTACCTGTCCACCTACAACTCCTTTCTCTTTTTCAGTCTCCAGTTGTTCCTCCAGAAGCTCAATTAATGAGATCTCTTTCTCTGCCTCCTCTTTTTTTCTTCCAAAAAATTCTGCATAAAAAAATTCTGCTTTTTCAATCGAATCAATTCTATGTCTCTGCTCTTGCCACGTAAAAATTAGTCCTTCTGGTATCAGCCATCTGTAGTTCACTTCATTTTCCAGTAGCATTTTGGTCAAAAATCGATATTTTCTTCTCATCTCTCTCACTCTTCTAGGTATTTATTTTAAAACTACAATCTCTTTGCTTTTATATTTCAATACTTTTTCTCTTGCCACTTGTAGTATTTGTGTTCTGATGGATTTTTTAGTAAATCTAATATGTACTTCCTTTGGTAGTTTATTTCTCATCGCATATCTTGTATAAACTCGGTATATCTCATCTACTCCGTCCATCATTTTTTCCTCAGTAATTTCCAGAAGATCTGCCAATATTTCTATCATTATCACAGCCAAGTTTTCTCCTTTTTCCTCTTCTATATTTTGAAATCTAAGATAAAATTCTGATCTTTCCATCTCCCACCTCAACATCCCATTTTTTTCTTGTTCTACCACTGTTAATCTAGTGTCAATATTTCCAATCTTCTCCTCTCTTTGTTTTCCTTCTTCCTCAATTTTTTGGAATCTCTCCTCATATTTTCCCATCATTTGTTTAAAATTTTCATCAGATTTCTCTATTTTTTTGTCCATGGTATCTATTTTTATCTTAATATCTTGAATTCCTTGCATAATCATCTGTAAATTTACTTTTTCTTGTTCCTTATCTTGCTTCAACATTGTCTGAATTGAAAGTTGTCCTTCAAGTGGTGGGGAAGCAGAGGTAGAAGCAAAAACGCCGAATGATTTTGGCTTCCTGCTCATTTTAATATTTCCAAGTCTTCAAGCTCTCTTTGACTTTAAATCCAGCTGGTATAGTAACCAAATATAGTCCAAAAAATCAAAAAGAAAAAGAAAAAATCCAATATTAAAAAGCCCAAAGCCAAAAAAGAAAAAAGAAAAAAGGAAAAAGAAAGGTCTTCAGGTTCTTCTAGACCCTAATCCAATTAAAATAGATGGAAGAAGCAAAGAAGGAGAAGAAAAAAGAAAAAACTCTGAGGCTTTCCCTTTGAAATAAAAAGCAAAAATTAACCAAAAAGGCTGGCGAGTAGGTGTTTCAAAAGTATATATATATATATATATATATATACACTGTACACTGCACTTTATTTCTTTATCCAAGGCTCTTATTATGACTGTCTTCTCCAGCAGCTTCAAAGCCAAACCTCAAATGTTGAGATATTGATAAGAGTCCAAGAGAGCACCTGTAATAATATTTTACTGTATTCTCCCTCTATCTTATCACATTAAAATGTCCTTGAAAAGAAGTGCTTTTCTCCCCAATTCAAATAAAATATTTTCAAGCCTCTAGTTGGCAGTGTTACAGCATCTCTAAATACTCTTTCCCCCCCCAGCCAGAAGAAAAAATGTTTATAAAAAACTCAAACAAAAGAAAAAGATAGTCAAAGGGAGCCTCTATCCTAAAAAGAAAGTTAAAAAGATAGAAAATAAAAATCAAGTGAAAAATAAAAATATATATAAGAGAAAATTCAATCCGGTTACCTACAAAGTCACCTTAAAGTCCTCAAAGAAAATAAGAAAAAAAAATAATAATCCAAGTCTCAATTTGACATCACTTAAACGCCGCTCAACCCAGGTTCAGTCAAAAGAAAAATAAAGCCACAGATTTCTTCTTTGTTCAGGATGTCCTTTCAAGTCTTAATCAATTTATAATGCAAAAGAATTTCTCACCCAACCGATACACGCTCATTTAAATCCCTTTCTTTCCGGAGTTGTCCCGACTTCAGCAGCTTTAGAGGCTGCCTTTCTGCTTCCAGCAAAAGGGCTTCTCCCGGATCAAACCAGAGATTTTGCGATGTCTCTGGGATCCTGGGACTATGCCCTTCACAATCCCCGTCTCTACGGGACGGTTTAGGTCCGTTAGAACCGACCAGAGGCAAAAATATCAGCTGAGATCTCAGAGCCCCGAGATCGCAGCTGTAACACCGAGACGTAGCTCCGCCTTCTAGCTTATATCCTTGTGGGATTTCTTGTACTAATAGTACGAAGTACTATTAAGAAGCAGTTCTGCCATCTGCACTTCCCCATAGTATCATTCAGTTAACCATTACATGCAAGCCAACAAAACAAGACCAAAACAAAACAGGAAATATAAGTCATTTGTAACACAGCAGCAGCAGCATGCAAATGAAAGTAATCAATTTTATCAATGGATAAAAGCTGTCCTTACTCTTAATAGAATGATGATTTTAATTGTGGGTGTTCCGTGTTGAATGAATAATGTGCTGGCAAAATAATCTTGTATTTTCAGATCTTTTTGGCTAAGGCAATCATTCCCATTTTCTATTAGAATGTCTTGACAATGTTGTGAAGCAGTTCCCAGATAATATGGCCATGGTCAATAATATGGAAAGAAATAAAATCATGAAGGTGTGATTATAATTTAAAAAATTATTCCCCTGGCTGTCTTCATTCAGTGAATTTATCTAATAGTCCAAGAACTATTTTATATTTGAATATACTGTGCAGAAAAAAAAATAATCTCTAAACAAATGCATTTAAAATTATATATTAAATGACATTCTTCCCTTATCTTGCATATTACCTTATGACTTAAATAACGATGAAGCCCATTTTATTTTGTTAGCTATAGATATGATTATACATCAGAGCAGTAAGTAAGGAGAAATGTGATTTGCAGAATGTGTGAAATATTGAAGCATATACATGGATTTCTAGGTTGTCCTTCAAGTAACAGTTATATTACCAATTCAAGAGCAGTAAAATGCTGCATGATGATAAAAGGAGTGTAAAGCTATCATGCAAATAACATAAGAGGATATGCAAAGCTTATTACACTGAAGTCTCTTCCCCCTCTCTGCCCTCCAATGCTCCTATCTGATGCTAGCAGAAGTTCTAACTCTTGAATTTTTAACTGGCTATAATTAAATTTTCTCCCATTTTATGAGCCGAATCCAATTTCTGCAAACTACAGCCAGTATTAATGAAGATGTAGCACTAAACCATGAGAAAAGGAAATGATAGAAAATTATGTTGGGAGGTGTAATTGCATGGACCACTTTTATGTAGCCAACTTCTGTATAGCCAACTTATGGCATTTACCATAAGTTGACTACATACAATTCATATGATTTTCCAGTTTGTTCTTTTCTTTATTAATGTTGGTTTCTGTGAGTTTTACTGTCCCTAATTCTTCAAGTTCAGGTTGATTGGTGTTTTTCCTTCTTTTGCAGAGTATGATTCCCCTCCCCCCCATGAATAAATCTATTGTAAAAAGGTTGGGTTCAGTGATATGAAGAAGGAAGGAAAGGGAAACATTTAAAAAAGCCTGAAACTACCTTTAGCCTATCTCATATTCTTATACATCTATTTAATTTTAATCATTGGGCACCTGTTTACATAAGCTTCATTGGAAGTCATGATTTATGTGGTTTTATTAGTTGAATTTTCATATTAATATTTTAGGTGACCATATAATGCATTTGATTTTGTATCATCATTACTTATTGGGAAATATGCTGGCATAGATATATAGTCAGTCAATCTGTCAGTGAGTCATTCAGTCAATCAATCAATCAATCAAGATAGGATACATCTTTCCTCTAGTACAAAAACCTGAGTTTACATATTATTTCTTGTTTCCAGCTGACATGTTTGCACATGAAGATGGGGGACCTGAACCAGATTGGGTGGTAACAGAACGGGAACAGTTTGCAGATTTTCGAGATCTAAACAAGGATGGAAAGATGGATAAAGAAGAGATTCGACACTGGATTCTTCCAAAAGATTATGATCATGCACAAGCTGAAGCAAGGCATTTAGTTTATGAATCAGATGCAGATAAGGTATTTAGCTGCCCCCCCCCCCCCCTCTGCACACACAAGTGTCATGTTAGCTTATTGGTTCGATTCTATTTTGCCCAACCAGAAATTTAAAATTTAATAATTCTGGTAAAATGTTCATTAAAAATGTATCCTTTGAATGAATACCTTGATGTCATTAGCTAATCTTTCAGAAAATGCTTGAAAAAAGTATGACTGTCAAAAAAAAACTTTAAAACTGTAAATCTAATGTGGATTTTTAACATTTGTTCTATCCCAAATATCGCTTCTGATATAGGTTAAAATTTATAAGTGTTTTCTTTAAATCAAGGAAGCAAGGTTTAGATTATCTTTTTCACACCAATAATTTATTTTCCCAATTGTTTTGGTATGTTTGCAAACAAATGCCTATTGACATCTCTTTTTGTAAATTGTTCTTTTTATTTGGCCTGAAGTATTGAAGCTCCCATAATAGGCTTTGCAAATAAAAGGATTTAGAGAAAAGTATGAATAAATACCAATCCAAGTCCTTATACCAGAGTGGATATTTAAAACAAAGAGGCACAAAATTTACTAGAATAGTGTATAGGCTCCTCCTAAGTCCTAATTGATCTTCCTGAGTATCTTCTGCTGAATCTTTGGTACAGTTGCAGGTCTCAGAGGAAAGTAGGTACTCAGAAATACCTACAAAAGTAGCAGAATATAATCAATCTCAGGACAACTGAATTATGCAGGCCAAATTTTCATCATGGAAACAAACTAAGGCATTTTAGAGCAACATTAAAAAGGGACTGTTGGTATTGTTGCATCTTATCTGCATCAAATAATTGTCTGCAGTTTATGATTTTTGAATAATCATTTCTCATAGAGCCAAGTAATTTTATATGAGTGTGTGTATGTATGTGTTTGTGTACATCTTGTTTTTAGATATACATTAAAGCTATATAATTAGAACTAGATATTTATAGCTGTTTTTCTAACCAGCTGTTTTTTTTTTCCTTGCAGGATCAAAAGTTAACCAAACAAGAGATTCTAGATAATTGGAACATGTTTGTTGGAAGTCAGGCTACAAATTATGGAGAAGATCTCACAAAGAATCATGATGAGCTATAATGTTTTTTGAAAAGCAAATATATAAGAGACTTATGTCTGAGTTGTCTATAGATGACCAGAATAATGGTCATTTTAGCAAAATTATTTTGCACCAGTATATACTTTCTCACAAAAAGTAATTCTGTTAATACCATTGAATGCCACAGATGTCACTTCTAAATGCATATTTTAATGAATTCATTGTAACTTGGGGAGTGCGCTTTCCATCTGTAGGTTGTCATACTTTCACTTCAATCCTAAATATCTAACCTCGGATTTATCACTAAAATCAGTGAGATTTAATGAGTGAAACAGAGTAAGACAAACAGCCTTTCACCTTACTTCTTAATATGTACTACATCATACTATGTGGAGGGTTGAATAATTCAATGCTCTTTCATGTATAGTCAAACCCCCATATTTCAAAGAACATAAAGTCTACCAAACATGTTGCAATACAACTCATCCTCAATCCACATGACCAATGGTAGATAAAAAGCTTGGCTTTCATCCCTGCCATGTAGGGATTTCTTTGATGTCAGAATGTTTCAAATGTTTTATCTCATGTATAATGAAGTGGTAGAAGCATCGTATAAGGTTACATCAGATGAAGAATACTATCTTCAGAATGCATTGCTCAGGATTTCAGTGATAGGTCTCTATTCAGAACTAAGATTTCATCTCAGAAAGTTACACAGATCATAATGCTTTTGACATTCATTCTGTCATTTCCAAGGGTTATTGCAAAGAAACTCATTCCCTTCCAGACCGATGAGAATGTGTGGATTGGGATGTATATTTTTTATTCAAAAATCTCCAATATTTTCATAATGAAGAAACTATATATGTTACATAGTTTTTTCCTAAATTTTTCTTCTGAGATGGGCAGGCATTCCTGGAGACGAATTCTAATATTTTCTTTTAATGGAAGTTGCAGTGTTAAAACATCTGAAAGGCACCAGATTGCCTTCTGCTGTTTGAAAATGTAATTTATGGGATGTATATCTGTGTTCCATTTTGAAAATTCTTCACAACAGAAAAGATGCTCGTTTTCCATTTTCATTTCCTCCTTACAAGGAAGTGTATTGATAATGGATAATATGAAAGACAAAAGTATCGCAGGGAAGGGGAACTTTGTAAACATCCCCTTTGATTATTTGCTATGAGAAAAGACTATAGCACAGGCCGATATCTTGATGTGGGATCTTGTGAGGTAAATTGTCACTTGTAGATTTTTGCTCTTGATTGTTAATTTTCATGTGGCATACAAGCTTTTCTAGTATTTTTGCCTTTATGGACCAGAAGCCATGAACAATAAATATGTTGATTTTAAAATCTCAAAAGTAGAAATTAAGATGGCATCACTGTGGATACTTTCTTTTCTAATACAATTAGTGAATGCCTGTGTCGGGGGAGCCTTTCCTGTAATACTTTTAATTCATTTTCTGACAAAATTCAATTCTGATGTGACTGGGGAAACACCACATACAAGTTGTAGGCTGCAACAAGATAAATTGCAGCCTTTTCCAACTTGACATTCTCCACATGACTTTGGACATTATCTACAGCATGAGGAGAGACTAAGTGGAAATTTATGAAGTTGTAGTCATAATACTTCTGAAGACACCAGGCTGAGAAATATTGGAACCCAAGCATTGTGGTTTAATTGATCAATCATGGGCTTATGTGAATCCAGATACAGTTTGGTTGTTTGATTCCACCTTAGCATGTTATGAAAACCATGGGTTGTAGGTCAGCATAATGCAGGAACTGAAGCATTGTGGTTTAATCAATCAATCATGGGTTTAATGTAATGTGAATTCAGATGATTCTGGAAAACTATATTCCTTCAATGCTTTGTGTCAACTGCTGTTGTTGTTCAGGAGTAATAGTTTTTATTCTGCATGGATGATAAAGATTGAGCTAGCTTTTTTTTTCAGGCAGCTGGCTGCATCTTATGGGAGGATACACCATATCAGACATGGAAAGAGATTGCCACAATAGCATTCCATGTCGCAATAGCATTCCATTGTCCTTTCCTAGTGGAGGAGAAAATTCCAGGCATTTATTGGGAAAAATGACACAGTATGTCTTTGTAGAACAGGAAGTGTGCACTGCCCATATTAGTTGAAAAATAAAATGACTTCTAGGCCCTGGCACAATGTGTGATTTCTATTGAGAGAACCTAACCCCATGCATAGTTACCTGGATAACTATGGATGACATGCAAGAATACTTTATGTCTGCTGCCAACTAGTGGTATCTAAATTTTTGCAGCCCAGGTATGCCATGTAGCAAATGCAGCATGTGATTAAAAAAGTTTTTAAAGAGTGGTTTACATAATATTATTGGGGAAATACCACTAAAAATATGGTTCATTCATATAACATGATGCTCTGCCGTGGTGAAGACATTCTTTGGGACATATACATAATGAAACTTTCCAACACCTTTGTCCTTGCATATTCTCTGGCCTGTGCTAAGTTCTTCATTTTCAGGCTTCAATTCTCAGAATTTACAAACAATCATTGTCTTTAATTGAGATTTTTGGAAGCTGCAAATATAATACAGCTGAAGAACATTGGATTGGGAAGATATTAGTTTTTGGAACCAAAGAACAATGGGGAAAATGTAACAACATTTATGAACTTTTAAAGCAATACTTTAAATTCTTATGAATTAAATTCTTGAAGTTATATTTAGGATGAACAAAAATCCTAACTACAGCAATCTTGAAGCATTTGATAATATTTCAGGATGTTTTTTTATATACTCAACTGTAAAATAGACCAAAGGTGCTGGGCCTAAATTGAAACACTATTTAATGAAATCAAATTATAAGCCTAAACATAATCAATCAATCAGAAATGATTTTAATGGAGCTTGACTGTTCCAGAGATGTTTGTCTTGGTAATATCATTAAAATCCAATTATGATAAATGCTACAAAATGTTACAGTAATACTATGTCATATAGTATTATTTATCTTCTTAGTATGAGAAAGTATTAATTGATAGAGACCATGATTCATTCCTGCAATATAGAAATCCATTTTGTGTTTTTTTTTCCCGGTTACTTCAGATTTTTTCTTCATGAATGGATTTTTATATCTGCAACTTCTTTGTGCACACTGTTGTGACATAGATCTTCCATTAACTAAATGTGTTTATTATGGTGATGTCATGACACACCAAAGATACCTCTTCTTTCTTCAATTCATATAATGTTTTTAAGAATTATAGTGCATGCAATTTTTGTTACTATGATTTACCAAACTGCATAAGTGGCTAATACTCATTTTAGCCCCAGATGTGTCAGCCATTTCCAATCAAATTAGTATTTCTCCTGCAGAATAGAGAAAATACTGCACATACAGTCTGTTTTTATATGAGAACTATCTCCATGCTTTTAGACTGTGCTCTATAGAAGCTGAGCTTATTCTTACTGACATCACCAGGAAGTTCATAATGTTATAAAGAGAAAGGCAACTCACTGTGATCAGAGATAATAAGTAAACATACATTTATTTGGAACTTTTATCCTATGTTTATTTACTTGAAACCCTGCCCCCCCCCCCCAAAAAAATTGTACATGGAATAAAAGTTTCTGACATAAATTGCTGCAGGTGGAAATGTATTTGCTTATATTAATGGGTTGGTTGGTTGTGGGTGGGTGAGTGGATGGATGGATGGAAGGAAGATCAACAGCAATAACACTTAGACTTATATACGTCAGTCATCACAGCGCTTTAAACCCCTTAAATGTTTACAGAGTCAGCTGCCCCCAACAATCGGGGTCCTCATTTTACCGACCTCAGAAGGATGCAAGGCTGAATGAACCTTGAGCGGCTCAGAATTGAACTGGAGTGAACAGAGAATTACCCTGCATTACTGCATTCTAACCATTCTGCCATCATGCAGATGGATGGATGGACAGACAGACAAACTTCACACGGCCCATCTACAGTTACTAGTCTTCATTAAAATTGTTACTTAGGAGATAGAGTATGCCTGTTTGACTGCTCTTGTCTTGAGCTTTTGTCACAAATCAAGTATCTCCCTACATGGAAGAGAACCTTGGCTTTACTGATACATGTGCTAATAATCTCACATTTTTCATTGTTTTAAATAGTGCTGTGAACAGACTCTTAAAGATAGTCTGGAAATTGCAACTGACACGTATAAAGCCTGAACAGTTCAATCCCAAAATATTTTATGGGACAACATCCATGTTAGTCTGCTGTTCATTCTTGTGGTTGATATCAATGGTTATCTCTGCTTTCTCTGCAATGGGAGCTCATATAGAATAAATTTCTACTGGAACTGAAACAAGTAATACCCTTTATTACTGTTCAGGAGTTAGTCTCAGTACTGATTATGTTTTTAAAGTTTTTTATTTGTGTGTGTGTGTGTGTGTGTGTGTGTGTGTGTTTTAAATGGGTTCTCCATTTTAAATATAATGAAATGAGAGGGCAGCAAATAAAATGTCCAAAGAAAGACCAAGAGCTCTTTTTAATTTGTAGATGCTATATTTTTAAAAAGTTCACAAAATCTTGCAAGAGAAGGCAATCACTGTGGACAAACTTGCAGACATAGTAACGTATGGAATCCTTAATGCTTTCTGAGCTTGGTTGTTTGCTTGTAGACATTTCATTACCCAACCAGGTAACATCATCCCTGAGTCAGTATGTGCTTATTGCATATATATATGTGTGTGTGTGTGTATATATATGTATATGTATGTATGTATGTATGTATGTATGTATGTATGTATATGTATATATGTTTTTTAAAGTTTTTGCAGGTACTTACATGTGTGCTGTTCAGCTTCCTTCGGGTATTATCCCACATCATTGTAGTTGTGCTTTTAAAGTTGTAGCAATGTTTCGGCAGAATCTCATCTGCCATCATCAGGCTTTTGTATTGAGTTCGTCTGTGAGTCAGGCTATCACAGCTATTTCAGTTTTAAATTTGAGGCTAGCCTACTGTTGAGCCAGAATGGTTTTTTCTTCATTCTGATTGGTTGGGAGTCTTGGTCTGTGTTTATTGGTCTTGGCGTTTGCTGTGTTCTGCTTGATTGGTGTTTCTAGTTTCTTCTGTCTGTTTTGTGGCTTTGATTGTCTGTCAACACTATGTTCCTATATTGGAGGCTTTCAGTGCAGCTTGGTTTCGCGTAAAAGGATGGCTATTATCTGTTAGGAAGCTAGGTTTCACCTGGGTGCCTGGTGCCTGGTCAAAGCCACAAAACAGACAGAAGAAACTAGAAACACCAATCAAGCAGAACACAGCAAACACCAAGACCAATAAACACAGACCAAGACTCCCAACCAATCAGGATGAA
>BLBF01010162.1:0-23339 GCA_015471245.1 Laticauda colubrina | reverse complement strand
TAGTATTTCACCTAAAACAGTTAGGGTGAACAATGTTATCCCTAACAAAAACCATGTGGAAACAAGGCCTATAACAAGCCAGCATTTTTAAAATAATCTGTCAAAATGTCAAACTTGCTATTCTTGCTATTCATACATCTGCTTTTGTGTTTTCTCTATATAAGATTAAACTATATTATAATGACTTTGAAAAAGTATTCACTTTTTTTTACTTTTTCCAAATGTGAATATTTCAACCAGTTAGTTATAAGAGCTTCTTGTGGATCCTGTTGATTGTAGTTGTGCTTTTAAAGTTGTAGCAACGTTTTGGCAGAATCTCATCTGCCATCATCAGGCTTCTGTATTGAGTTCGTATGTGGGTCAGGCTATCACAGCCGTTAGTTTTAAATTTGAGGGTAGCCTACTGTTGTCCCAGGATGTTTTTTTCTACATCCTGATTGGTTGGGAGTCTTGGTCTGTGTTTATTGGTCTTGGAGTTTGTTTGATTGGTATTTCTGGTTTCTTCTGTCTTTTTTGTGGCTTTGATTGGCTGGCAACACTGTGTTCCTGTGTTGGAGGCTTTCAGTGAACCTTGGCTTCAAGTAAAAGGATGGCTATTATCTATTAGGAAGCTAGGTTTCATCTGGGCGCCTGGTTGGGGTGTGTTTGAGCTGGAGGTATCAGGGGGAGTCTGTTTGTGCCCAGGTGTTTGCCTGGCTTTCTATTTGAGAGTGAAGGCTTCCAAATGATTGACAGTCTGGTGGAATCATCTCTTCTATTCATGCTTTCAGGTCTTTTTTCAATCTCTATGGCTTCTCTGACGATTCTGTGGCTGGGGTTTTCTATAGTGGCTAGGGTTTTAGTGCCATTGAAGTTGATGTTATGACCTGTGGCTTTCATGTGTTGGACTAGTGAGGAGGTATGTTCCAGCTTTTTTTACTGCATTTTTGTGTTCATCCAGGTGGGTACTTATTTTTCTATTGGTCTGTCCAATGTCTGTGGCTGGGCATGATGCACAGGGAACTTTGTATATGCCTTGGTTTTCCAGGTCAATTTTATCTTTGGGGTTTCTAAGGATGGCTGCTATTTTTTTGTCTGTTTTGAGGGCAGTCTTGATGTGATGCCTGTGTAGTATCTTACTGATTTTGTCTGTAGTACCTCTTATGTAGGGCAGGACAGCTGTTTCATAGGTCTGTTGATCTTCTAGGTCTCTGTTATGTCTTGGTGTGTTTTTGTGGATCAAGCTGGTGATTTTGTTTTTGTGGAAGCCGTTGGCTGTCAATACTTTAGTCAGGGTGCATAGTTCAGTCTTTATATGTGTCTTGTCTGCCAGGCGTTTGGTTCTGGTGATTAGTGTTTTGGCCACAGAATTTATCTGTGCTGAGTGGTGGTGGGATTGGGCGTTGAGGTAGCGGTTGGTGTGTGTTTTCTTCTGGTTTATGGTGTGTCCTAGTGTGCCATCTGTTCTTTTGTAGATTAGTAAAAACCATCAGAAATTAGTAAAAACCATTGGAAAAAACCATCCTGGGACAAGAGTAGGCTAGCCTCAAATTTAAAACTAACGGCTGTGGAAGCCTGATGATGGCAGATGAAATTCTGCCGAAATGTTGCTACAACTTTAAAAGCACAACTCCAATGATGTGGGATAATACCCGAACGAAGCTGAACAGCATACATGTAAGTACCTGTGAAAACTTAAGAAAACAAATATATACATATATATTCTTAAGTTTTCGCAGGTACTTACATGTATGTTGTTCAGCTTTGTTCGGGTATTTTCCCACATCATCATAGTTGTTTTCTGAGGTTTTCGTGGGTATTTGTATTTGGCTGTGTTCTCATTGGTTGGGGGTTTGGCTGTGTTCTGATTGGCTGGGGGTGTGTTCTGTTCAGGCGGGGGCTTGGCTGTGCTCAGGTTAGTCTTAGTTGCTGGGGGATTTGAGCTGGTGAGCTGTGATCCTGTTGTTTGGCTTCGTGTTCGTGGTCGTGCCACATCTTCATGGTGGGTGTCAGTTCACTTCTTGTGGCACTTGTGGGTGTGGGTCTGGTGTCATTCTTCATGTTAGGTACTCGTTTATTAATGAGGGCAAGTTTCTAAATGGTTGGTAGGCGGGAGATATCATCTCGTTTTTTCATGCTGTGTGGGCGTTATTCTATTTCTATGGCTTCTCTGATTATTCTGTTGTTGAATTGTTCAGTTTTGGCCATAGTTCTGGTATTTTTAAAGTGAATTTCATGTCCTGTGGCTTTGAGGTGTTGGACCAGGGAAGGGGTCAGTTCTTCATGAAGAATGACACCAGACCCACATCCACGAGTGCCACACAAGATGTTACCACCACACTTCCACATAGAAAAAAGACTCACACCCACACAGAAGATGAGACACGACTACGGACCAGAAGCCATACCGCAGCTGCACCACTACCCGCTTCAAACCCCTCTGACCCATACAAGAAGTGAAATGACACCCACCATGAATGATGTGGCACGACCATGAACGCGAAGCCAAACAACAGGATCACAGCTCACCAGCTCAAATCCCCCAGCAATGAAGACTAACCTGAGCAAAACCAAGCCCCCGCCTGAACAGAACACACCCCCAGCCAATCAGAACACAGGCAAACCCCCACCCAATCAAGTCACACCCCCACTAGCAGTTAAAAGGAAGAAGCAGCTGCAAGCTCACATTACTCTGAGAAGCACAGAGCCGAAGAAACAAGCCTGAAGATGATGAATGAGACTTCATCGAAACATTGCCTAGATACTTCCAATTTTACGCAGGAGAAAATCCAAATAACCAAAGATCCACATACAAATACCCGTGAAAACCTCAGAAAACACACACACACACACACACATATATATATATATATGTTTTCTTAGGCTTTCGCGGGTACTTACTTGTGTGCTGTTTAGCTTCCTTCGGGTATTATCCCACGTCATTGTAGTTCTGTTAAAGTTGTAGCAACGTTTCAGCAGAATCTCATCTGCCATCATCAGGCTTCTGTATGGATATGGGTCTTACAGCTCCTGGTTTTAAATTTGAGGCTGGTCCATTCTGATTGGTTGGGAGCCTGGACCTGTGTTCATTGGACTTGGAGTTTGATTGATTGGTGTTTCTGGTTTCTTCTGTCTGTTTTGTGGCTTTGATTGGCTGGCAACACTCTGTTCTTGTGTTGGAGGCTTTTAGTGCAGCTTGGCTCCGTGTGAAAGGACGGCTGCTCTTCATTAGCAAGCTGCTATTCATTAGCAAGCTGGGTTTCACCTGGGTGCCTGGTGGGGGGGTTGGGTTGGAGCTATCAGAGGGAGTCTGTTTTTGCCCAGGTGTTTGCCTGGCTTGTGGCATGGAGATCTTTCTATTTGAGAGTGCAGGCTTCCAAATGATTGACAGTCTGGTGGAATCATCTCTTCTATTCATGCTGTCAGGTCTTTTTTCAATCTCTATGGCTTCTCTGATGATTCTGTGGCTGGGGTTTTCTATAGTGGCTAGAGTTTTAGTGCCATTGAAGTTGATGTTGTGACCTGTGGTTTTCATGTGTTGGACTAGTGAGGAGGTGTGTTCCAGCTTTTTTACTGCATTTTTGTGTTCATCTAGGCGGGTACTTATTCTTCTATTGGTCTGTCCAATGTATGTGGCCGGGCATGATGTACAGGGAATTTCGTATATGCCTTGGTTTTCCAGGTCAATTTTGTCTTTGGGGTTTCTAAGGATGGCTGCTATTTTTTTGTCTGTTTTGAAGGCAGTCTTGATGTGATGCCTGTGTAGTATCTTACTGATTCTATCTGTGGTACCTCTTATGTAGGGCAGGACAGCTGTTCCATGGATCTGTTGATCTTCTAGGTCTCTGTTATGTCTTGGTGTGTTTTTGTGGATCAAGTTGGTGATTTTGTTTTTGTGGAAGCCATTGGCTGTCAATATTTCAGTCAGGGTGCATAGTTCAGTCTTTATATGTGTCTTATCTGCCAGGCGTTTGGTTCTGGTAATTAGTGTTTTCGCGACGGAATTTATCTGTGCTGGGTGGTGGTGGGATTGGGCGTTGAGGTAGCGGTTGGTGTGTGTTTTCTTTTGGTATATGGTGTACATTTCAGCAGAATCTCATCTGCCATCCTCAGGCTTCTGTATAGAGTTCTCTATACAGAAGCCTGAGGATGGCAGATGAGATTCTGCTGAAACGTTGCTACAACTTTAACAGAACTACAATGACGTGGGATAATACCCGAAGGAAGCTAAACAGCACACATGTAAGTACCTGCGAAAGCCTAAGAATATATATATATATATATATATATATATATATATATATATATATGTATATGTATATGTATATGTATATGTATATGTATATGTATATGTATATGTATATGTATATGTATATGTATATGTATATGTATATGTATATACAGTTATGTGTGTGTGTGTGTGTGTGTGTGTGTAAGCCGTTAGTTGTCAGTACTAAAAGTTCTAAAGTACTGACAGCTAACGGCTTCAACAAAAACAAAACCACCAGCTTGATCCACAAAAGCACACTAAGACATAATAGAGACCCAAAAGATGAACAGACCTATGGAACAGCTGTCCTGCCCTACATAAGAGGTACTACAGACAAAATCAGTAAGATACTACACAGGCATCACATCAAGACTGCCTTCAAATAGACAAAAAAATAGCAGCCATCCTGTGCCTTGCACGACAGCTGAAGTTGAAAAAATCAGGAAATAAAAGTCACATAAGAGCCTGGTTGGGCAGGTGGGTAAAAACATCAGCAGACCTAGAACCAATTCAATGTCTGCTGCTCTTCAGAGCTACCGGTTATAGAGAGTTGGACAGAACTGGTAGAAACCCACCACTGCAGAGTAGTATGGCAGGTACAACCAGAAGCACATTCCATGCATACCTTCTTCAAGACTGTTTCCTAGGCTACCAGCACCAGCCTGAGATGCATGATCTCCACAGCCCATGAAAGTGGTCCATTGGAGAATGTTATTTATGACACACCCTGGGAGGAGGGGGGAAAAGGGTTACAGGTGGGCTGTAAATTATGTGAGGCAGAGTTCACTTTATTTGGGTACATGTCGACATGTTGCTTCTAATAAATAATTGGATTTCTTTTGAAGCTTGGCTTGAGGCTCATGGTTTAATTAGGGCATCCGTTAGAACCATTACAATATAGAGTATTGAGACAGCAAATAGCACCAAAGTAGCGTGCTTGTTCACTTGTTTCATGAACAAAACCAAAAGAAAATTCTAAAAGTCTACATTAAAAAGTGGTTGGTGTCAATATTGTAAAAAAGATTATAAAAACATTTCTAAAACTCCATCAACCCATGGTCAAACATAGAAATTGAAAGGATTTGAAACAATGTAAATCTTCCCAAGAGCGGATGACCTATCAAAGTCAACATATTTGTGATTGATTCCCAGAGTCTTCAATAATAAAAACCATACATACAAAGTCAATAAATACATTCAGAAAGTCACACAGAACTATTGAAAAAACATATACTGGTCTGTAGGTTTCGTTTTTAATCCTTGGCTAAAATAATTACTTTCATGACTCCATCATCAGAAAATTACTGGGAGAGTAACAATGTAGAAGACATTACTCACTAAGAAGAATGTTGATGCTAATTTCAAGTTTGTCAAAAATTACCTGGATAAACTTTCAGATGTCTGGAAGAATATTCTATGGATAGAAATGTCAAAAAGTGGAACGTTTTAGTTTCTGTGGAATACATTATGTCTGGAAAAAAATAAACATTGCACAATAAGTACTTCATACCATGTACAAAGAGGAGATGGAAGTTTACTTGTTGGGGGATACTTTGCTGCCCCATTTCTGACCATTTTTTAAAATGCATGTGGATACATACACTACTATAGCAAGATTCTAAGTATACAGAGAATGGATTAAAAAACAACAACAAATTCAGCATTTTGGAATGGCCAGGTCAAAGAATGATATTTTTGAGTTAAATTGCACACAAATGATTTGGCAAGACCTAAAATCAGCAGTTCCTATTTGAAAAATCCTCAAATATTACTGAGTTGAAGTGGTTTGCTATAAACAATAGGACAACATTCCTGTAAAGCAACATGAAAGAGATGAAAGATGCTTTTTGTTTATGAAGTAAATGCAACAATCACCAAATCTTTACATTAGCTATTCATCCAGCCTAATGTTAGGCTGAAGCCCAAAGGCAATACAGTGAAATCCAAATGAGACCAGTCCTTTATTTGCTTACATCCAATGGACAGAAATTTGGCAAACTAAAGCCCCCAGACCATGGACTGGCACCAGTCCGCAGCATGCCAGAAACTGGGCCTCACAAAGAATCAAAGCCCCATTTTCAGGATGCAGGCAGCACATGAAATCATGTGCACCCTGGTCTATGGAAAAACCTCTCCACAAAACTGGTTCCTGTAGCCCAAAAGGCTGAGGCCACTGTCCTAACCTCCTTGAAATATGGTGTGGCTATCCTGAATCTCTGGTTCTCTTCCTCCTCTAGCTTGGGACCCCTCATTCATTATAACTTTTATTTATTTATTTATTTGTTTGTTTGTTTATTTATTTATTTATTTAGTGAAGTGATTATAAGATAACAAGTATAAGTATAAACAAAGTTATGAATACATGAAATACATATAAGAAATATATATAAGATACATATAGGATACATATAAGAAAAATAAAAAGATACAATAGGACAGGGATGGTAGGCATGTTGGTGCACTTATGCACGTCCCCTACAGACCTCTTAGGAAAGGGGTGAGGTCAATAGTAGACAGTCTAAGGTTAAAGTTTTGGGGGTTTGGGGAAAAAAACCACAGAGTCAGGTAGAGTATTCCAAACATTGACCACTCTGTTGCTGAAGTTGTATTTCCTGCAATCAAGTTTGGTGCAGTTTACCTTGACTTTGTATCTAGTGTGTGCTCTTGTATTGTTGTAGTTGAAACTGGAGTATTCATTGATAGGTAGGACATTGCAATATATAATTTTATATGCTATACTTAGATCGGACTGAAGGCGGCGTAGTTCCAGGTTTTCTAGGTCTAGAATTTCATGTCTGGTAGCATAAGGTATTCTGCAACGAGTAGAGGAGTGGAGAACTCTTCTTGTGAAATATTTCTAGACTTTCTCAATTGTATTAATATTAATGTAATGCAGCTTCCAGACTGATGAGCTGTATTCAAGTATTGGTCTAGCAAATGTTTTGTATGCTGTAGTTGGTAATGTGATATTACCAGAGAAAAAGCTACATAAGATTCGGTTAATAACTCTTAATGCCTTTTTGGCTATGTAGTTACAGTGGACTCTAGCACTTAGATCATTAGAGATAAGTACTCCAAGGTCCTTGACAGAGTTTGGATCATCAACAAGGTCTTGTCTTTGAGGTTGTATTTTGTTTTCTAATTTTTTTTGCCAAATGTAAGACAGAGCATTTATTTGTTGAGATTTGAAGTTGTCATTTGTTTGACCCTTCTGATACATAGTTGAGGTCTTTTTGAAGGGTAGCAGTATTGTTGGTGGTGTTGAATAGCTTTACATCATTAGCGAAGAGAATGCAGTTACTCTTAATATGATCACAGAGGTCATTTATGTAGAGTATGAAGAGAATTGGTCCTAGAACACTGCCTTGGGGGACACCACTGTTGACAGGTACAGAATTTGATAGGAAACTCCCAATTTTGACCATTTGTTGCCTGTTTGACAGGAATGCTTCTATCCAGTTATGAAGGTGTCCAGAGATACCATAAGATTTTAGTTTTAGGAGTAGTTTGTCATGTACCACTGAATCAAAGGCTTTACAGAAGTCTATGTAGATTGCACCTATTGTTTTGCCCTGATTGAGTTGTGTAGTCCATATGTTTTTGCAGTGTTAGAGTTGTAGATTACGTGATAGTTTTTTCCTGAAACCAAATTGTTTATTAGAGAGGAGGTTGTTTATCTCTAAGTGGAGGATATTGGATTGGTTAATAATTGATTCCATGACTTTACAGGTGATGCAGCATAAAGAGATTGGTCTGTAATTTTCAACTAGGCTGGAGTCTCCCTTTTTGAAGATGGGGATGACTGTAGCTAGTGATCATAGGTTAGGCAAGGAGCTGGTCCTGAAAGATTTTTCAAAGATTATGCTTAGAGGTTCGACTATGGCAGTGGATAGCTTTTTAAAGAAGTAGGCACATATTCCATTCGGTCCAATAGATAGAGATGGTTTTAGATTGCGTAGTGCTTTTTCAACATTGTCTTCTGTAAAATTGATATGTATTTGATCATTGTAGTTGTCTGTGATTCGACGAGGAAATACTGGGCATGATCCATTGCTGTTGACAAATACTGAGCCAAAGAATGTGTTGAAGAGGTTGGCTTTAATGGTGTCATCGTTGCAGTCTTTACCATTAGGTCCTTTCAGGGGTGGGATGGACCTTGAGTCTTTTAGTTTGTTGTTGTCAAAATTGTAGAAAATGCGGGTGGAATTGGTATGTAGAAGGTTTTCCTCTTGTTTAATGTGATAACTGGTGCATTCAGTTTTTATCTGGTGGAATAAATTTTTGTATCGGCTTTTGAAGTTGGCAACATGACCAGATTTGTTTTTCCGCCAAAGAAATTTTTTTTTCTTAAAACAATGATTGAAAAAGTCGACATTATACAAGGGTTACCTGTAGACTGTTTAATATGTTCTAAATAATAAACGTTGTTGGACTGCATTACAAACATAAAATGAAAAACAATCAATTAAAAATAGATTTAAAACAAACAAAAATGTGTAAAGATTATGTCAGACAGCTAAAAAAAAAACCAAAGATCTCAGCGTAGTCTATTATTTGTTAAGGGACTAGGTAGACATTTCTAGAAACTGTGTTCAGGGGAAGGATTGGTAAGCATACAAAAATAGGTTCCTTGCTCTGTAAGCCATCTGCACCATCTTTGTGGGTGGCAGTGCCTACAAAAGGATCTTCAAACATTATCTTAAACAATGTATTAAGACCACATAGAAAATCCTGTTTATGCATTTCATATGCCTATTCCAAATAATGGTTAAAATTAATTTAAATCTGCATCTTTTTCCTTTTGGACATTTTAGGTGTTTGATGACTTCATTTTTATCTTCTTTGCTATGGAAATGGTGCTGAAGATGGTGGCCTTGGGGATATTTGGCAAGAAATGCTACCTTGGAGATACCTGGAACCGCCTGGATTTCTTCATTGTTATGGCTGGGTAGGTTTTCTTTTCTTTTCTTTAACCTTTACAAAAAAAAATACACTAACAGACGATTAAAGAATTGAGCACTTTCTCTAAACATAATTTGAACATAACTGTAAGAATGATTCAATTTTGTCATGTTTAAAATTAAAAAGTGAATTGAAAGCATGTCCCCCATACAGCGAAGGATCAAAAGGACTGCTAAGGAAACTTGATACAAATGAAAAAGTTCATCAGCACATCCTAATCTTTCAGCCAGTTCCGTACTCATCTGTTGGGAAAGTTAATGGCCTTCCTTACATTGCTTGGGATGGAGAGACATTAAAGGCTGGTGAACGCCAGTGAAAGTTGGCTGTGGGAAGTTGCATCAAACCATTTTACCAATATGAATTCCTCCCCCCAAACATTCAGCTAAAATACTTTCCTGAAACTACCAGAGTGTGTCTTGCACTCTAAAACAATGAACAGGTAATAAATGAGCCCATTCTGTTTGTGTTACAAGCTGCCAGCAAGCTAATTTAAGTATCACTAATGAATAGCTTTATCCAAGGATTTACAAAGGCTGTTGTCCAGGCTGAATCTTGTGATGCTGCATGTGACCAACTGGATGGTTCTTAGCCCACTGTACAAGGCTTCCCTTTTTAGCACAAGTTTAAAGGGGCAGGGCGGAACAGAAAGAAAGATGCTTAGAAGTCCCAAATACTTACCAGCATTTTGTAAACAACTTGAAACATAAGAGGGTGATGTGAAATTGTGCAATTCTGGGAAAAAGTAATCCTTAAATATATAAAAAATCATTTAAGAAATATAATAGAAACAATAGAAGGCAACAATCATATCGTTAGAATTCCAAAGAAAAAATAGTTGTATATTGCCATCTTAAAGAATATCTTAAGATTCCAAACATGTTCAGATGACTTTGCAAAAATGCAGGTTTGAGGAAAAATTTCTAAATCTTCTGTTAGAATGTGGTTGGGCAGACCCTTCTTGCTCCTTCACATTTGTTCTTTGTCTCAAGCAGTATCCTCACAATTTTATAAACTTTTGAGGATAAGTGAAAGGTACTTTTTGGGAGTGATTGTTGCTTTTTCATTTTATTCTTCTCTATAATCTGACTCTACATAGCAAACCATAGAATGACCTAGTGATTCAATCCATCGTCCCAATAACCATTTGCTTCAGCAAAAAGCAGTGACTAACGTTTTCCCAATAATATCACTGTATTGAAGCCTGACAGTGTAGGCAGAGTGTTAATTTCTTTTGAAGATGATTGAAGTGGCACTATTGTGTTATACGAAAAGATAGTGTGTGAGGCAATGGAGTTACAGTTACTTGTTCTGATTAAAAAACTAAATGTCTATTAATGCATCTTAAATTTGTGTTTGTCTTTTTTCACACCCATTCACATTGCTGACTTATATTCAAGCTTGTGATCAATTACAGATTCTGTTTTACATATGGCTTTATATATGAATTATCCCCTCACGCATTTGATTTCTTCTCCTAAGTGAAAAACTCTGTATTTGTCTCCATAAACTTGTATTCTTTTGAGCTCACTTTCCTAATATAACAAAATAATTTTGATTTTGATTTTTATCTCTCAGAACATATTAATAACAACCCAATGTAATTCTGTGTAATCAGCAAATCTGACAAGTATCTTGTACAAAACATAGAAACAGAACAGAGTTTTCATGATCAGTTCAGTGCTGCTTCATTTTATGGAGTTTGGGCATTAAGGGCATCTTTTTTATTAAAAGCAAAAGCATTGTGATTCTGTCTTTACTTTCCAATGTCCCATCTAAGTACACCTCAGGGACAAGGTGAAATTTAAGTGTTTTAACAGCAAAGTTGCTATATTAAACCTACAGTAGTCACTTCCTCTGTCACTCTGCAAGCTGAGTGAAGGGCACATAGGGATTTGCAAGTTAAATATCTATTGCACTGTCATGGTTTATACAAGTAGCCAAAATTTTACAGGAAGGTGTCATTATACAATAAACATTTGCCCTGCCAATTCTTTTTCTCGGTAAATAATCAATTATCATTTTTAATCTGGAGTTTACAACTGACTATGGGTTCAAGCTTAATAAGTAGTAACGTGTCTGTAAAATTGTATTTTCTATAGTGAAGAATAGCAATACCATTTCTTTGTTTGTATTCATTCCATTAAGTCAGCACAGAATTGTCACTTGGCTTGCATTAGATCAGTGTAAATCATTTATTGCCATCTACAAGTTTTTATTGTTGTCATTGTTTAATCCAGCCAGAATGCTTCCTGCTGTCCAAATTTAAATGTCATACAATCTAATTAATTATCTTGTGCAAATAAGAAACTTCTTCTCACTTTGAAAAATGTGCCAGATCTAACTTTGAATCCTGTCATTTATTATGTCAATGAATATTTCCATCAGATTAAGCAATAGAAAATTCTTCCGTTATATATATGGGTATAAAGGGGTATCATGTCATCCTTTCACCACAAAACACCCATAACTCCAAAACAGGAAATCTGTTTCCATTGATCATTCAAATCTAGAAGAATTTCATAAAATTCATATGTATTTGGAAAAAAATATTTTGTAAAGAATCTATAGCTCAATGCAAGCTGAGAGAAAAGGCAATTAGAAGTGGCAGGGGTAGGCAAAAATGGGACCTGTGGAGGCTTGCAGAGTGCTCCTGGATGCTGGGGAAGACAAAAATGGAATGCATGGAGGCTTTGAGAGGCCAAAAATGGATTTGTATTTGCTGTATAAGGTGCACAGACATTTCCACCACTTTTTTTTTTGGGGGGGGGGGGAGTGCATCTTATACTCTGAAAAATACGGTATTTGCTGATTTTCTTAGGAAATATTATTATTATTGTAACAATATAGAATGCTGCCCTTCAAAACATGGTTTATAGCACAACAGATTTACTGAGGAAGTTACTCGAAGGATAACTCATTTGCAATACTCTCAGTGTAACACTCAAGGCAAAATGTATATATTATTTAAAATGTTCGGAATCAAGTTCAGTATCTTCAACAGTTGCCAAAGCAAATGTATAGGTATAGGCACACCAATACTTGATCCATATTCCAGAACACAACATGTTTCTTATGCCAGTTGGAATATAAAAGTGTATACTCTATTCATTGCAAAATAAATAAAGACTATAAGGAAACAAAGAATATAGAAATGCTGCTTGTTCAATGCACTGGTCTGGTGAACTAGCAGTTGTCTATTTTGCCACACTACAGATTTCATTCCTTTCTATCTCCCTCCTCTATCTGGTTCTTAATTCCAACATTAATTCATTGGGGGGGGAGTTGTCTTAATTTTACCTAGCACTAAAACTTCTGGAATATATTAAGTTTAGCAAAGGTTTTATCAAAAGGCATAATTCATATAAATTATTTAGCAGTTAAATTAAACTCACAGGCTGAGTTTAACAAACTGAAAATCACTTTGTAAATTGCCCTCCCCCCGACACCCAACATTTGTTTTATCCAAACTTCTGTTGAACTTCTGCCTTCTCCTGTATTGTGTGGAAGGAAGCATTGAATCCAGTTTTTGTAAAAGTTTGATAGAACAAAGTGAAGCAGAAGAGTGAAATGTGTGCTACTGATTTAGCAAAGTACCTAAAAATTACTGATAGGTGCCAGTAGGAGGCAGAATACAGAATAACAGAGTTGGAAGGAACTTTGGAGGTCTTCTAGCGCAGGGGTCGGCAATCTTTTGGACCTCAGGGACGACCAAACTCATAATTTTAAATCCCGAGGACCACTAATGCATTTTTAAAAAGCTAATATATTTAATACAAAAATTATATTAAATATAAATTTAATATTATATATACATACATACACTTAATTATAACAAAAATGTAAATGCTGAATGATAACAAAATAAAATGTTTCAGCCTCCTCCCCGCTTGCACCTTCCAAAGAGGCAGAAGAGTGGAGCTGAGGGGCCTCCCAGCAGAGCAACTGCCGCTGGGAGAAGCAGAGGCAGAAAGGGGGTTTTGCTCTCCTTGGGGGGCAATGCCCCTTGGCCGCCACTCCAGGGGCTTCTCAGCAGGCATCTGCCTACAGAAGGACTGCCGCTCTCAGTGATTAATTGGGGGGAGGGGAGGGGGAGAAAGTGGGAGCTCCTTTCAGATCCCAGGTGGAGGATTGAGAGAGCTCAGATCTGCAGCTGAGGAAAAGCTGGGAGGGGCTCTTCTAGCTTCACCTGGAGACAGGCAAGGAAAAGTGCCCTTGCGAAAACTGCTCAACCCGGAGTAATTGCTTTTGGGGGCCATTTCTTCTGTGGCCTACCCAAATTTCAAATGTCAATCTACTCATTTCAGCACATTCCAATATTTTCTTTATGTTCTCCTCCTGTGATGGTGTCTTCTCATTTTTCCAGTTTTTAGCAAATACAATCCTAGCCGCTGTTCATACATTTACAATCAGATATTTCAAATCTTTATGATATATTTCAGGTAAAATTCCCAATAAAAAAATCTCTGGTTTCAAGTCTATATGCTTATTTGTCATTTTTTCCAGCCACATGTGGATTTTAGTCCAATATTTTTTAGCTTCCAAACATGTCCACCACATATGGTAATATGAGCCAGGTGTCTGATGACATTTCCAATACTTTTTGGACTTATTCTTAAACATTCTTGCTGTTCTTGTCAGGGGAAAATGCCACCTGTAAAACATCTTATACAAATTTTCTTTATATGCTGTTGACATTGTCATTTTATAATTTTGAAACCACAATTTTTGCTATTTCTCTAGATCAATCCCATATCCAAAATTCTTCCCCCGAGCAATCATAGTTTCTTTAACTTGTTCTTCTTCTAATTTAATTTCTAATAAATATCCATATAATTTTTTAATCACCTTTTCATCAGCACCTGTCAAAATCTTATCTAAATCAGTCAATTTATCATAAAAACCTTCTGTTTTAAAATCTTTATCATATCTTGATTGTATTTGCGCATATGAAAACCAATTCATCTTTATACCTTGTTCCTCTAATTTTTGCACAGATTTAAGTTCACCCTTTTCATTCAATATTTCACCATATCTAACTGTCTGTTCCTTTTTGTATACTATAGGATAAGAAAATGCTTCAATAGTCGATAACCAGACTGGAATTTTCAAATAACATTGTCTTTTAGTCTTCTCCCAATTTAAGCACAGAGACTCCCGTATATAATGTCTTCCAAAGTATCCCTGTGTTTTTGTTCCTTTATACCATAAAAAAGCATGCCACTCCAATAACAGATCATGTCCTTCTGATGTCAACAATCTAGTATTTCTTAATGTTATCCATTTCTTTACCCACATCAGTTTCGTAGCTTGATAGTACAACTCCCAATTAGGCAAGCCAAATCCTCCTTTTATTCTAGCATCTTGCAAAAGTTTTAACTTTATTCTCGCCTTCTTACCTTGCCATATATATTTCAACATGATTTTATTTAAATCTTCAAAATAATCTTTTCCAAGCCGAATTGGAATTGTTTGAAACAAATATAAAATTCTGGGTAATATATTCATCTTGATTGTTGATATTCTCCCTATTACTGACAGTTGTAAATTTTCCCATTTTGCCAGATGTCGCGCTATCTGCTGCTTAAGTTTAATATAATTATTCTCTTTTCAGCACTGCATCTTGCTGTCAAATATATCCCCAAGTATTTGATCTTATTCGTGACCTAGATTTTCAATAGGTCTGCTAATTCTTCCTTTTGTCTTGATAACATGTTCTTTGTCAGAATCTTTGTCTTATCTTTATTTATTTTCAAGCCAGCCACCTTTTCATATGTCTCTATCTTTTCTATCAATTTTGATGCTGTATCTAGTGGATCTTCTAAGATGAAAACCAAGTCATCTGCGAATGCTTGCAATTTAAATTCTTCCTTTTAAATTTTCATCCCTTTTATATCCTTTTTCTTCTCTAATATTTCTGTTTAATACTTCCAAGGTTAATACAAACAACAGAGGTGATAGTGGGCATCCTTGTCTTGTTCCTTTTCTTATATCAATAGAGTCTGTCAATTCTCCCTCTGTCATTACCTTTGCTGTTTGCTTATGATAGATAGCTTCTATTGCTTGAGTAAATTTTTTGGCAAAGCCCATCTGTTCCAGCAGTAATAACATGAATCGCCAATTCACATAATCAAATACCTTCTGTGCATCGAGAAATATCAGAGCCATTTGTTTTTCAGGATGTGCCTCGTAGTATTCCAAAGTGTCCAAGATTACTCTCATATTGTCTTTAATTTGTCACTTTGGCAGAAATCCATTTTGATCAGGATGAATAAAGCTGTTTAAATATTTTTTAAGTCTTCCTGCAAAGACTTAAATATTGAAGCAAAAATATTATAATCTGCATTTCATAAAGAAATAGGTCTATAATTCTTGATTTGGAATGGATCGGCCTCCTCTTTTGGAATAAGTGTAATATAAGCTTCTAACCATGCTTTAGGTATGCTCTTCTCCTGTCACACAGCACCAACGGATGGAAAGAGGATGTAAAATGGAGAGAAACACTTGCCATCCGTTGGTTAATGCGATGCATCTGTTCTGTACTCACAGCGTCCGTTTTTCATACTCTCTATCCGTCCAGCATCCGTCGACTCACATTTCATCCGCTCAAAAAGTTTTGAGCTGCACAAAACTTTTTGAGTGGAAAAAGTATCCAACATGTCTGTTCTACATCTGCTACGCATACGGGGAACATCCGTTATATGTCCGTTGTCATCCGTTACGCGTCCGCTATATCCGCTCAGCATCCGCTGTGCATCCGCGCAACTCGCATCCGCTTCAGCGGAAAATGGACACAGGGAGGAAGTGAAACGGATGCGGAACGGACACACAGCGTTAGTAGCAGGGACATAGAAAGGATGAAAGCGGATGCAGCTCGCATACAAAGCATTAAAATAGAAAAAACGTTCGTATAGGGGACGTATCTCGGATATTTAGGATGTCTGCAGGATGCCTGGAGGATGCAAAAGGACACCTAGCGGAAAACCTATATTTCCTATAAAAAGGGAGAGAAATCACCTGGATCTCACTTTCAGTCCAGCAGCCCTGCGGTGCAGACCTCTTCAGCCTTCATCTTGCTCTTGCTCTTCCATAGCATCCAGTCATCTCCACCATGGATCGTCACACTTTTGGTAGCCGCCATCATTCTACAACAGCGCAAGCCATCTACAGGCTCTTTCACCTGTTCTACACGAAGAAAAGGAGGCGTCCAAGAAGTGTCTGCGTCCGAAGATGGATCGTGAGAAGAGCCGAGTACGGACTGTATAACAAGCTGATGGTGGAGCTGAAGAATGAAGACCCTCATGCATTCCAGAACTTCATGAGGATGCCACCAGCCATGTTTGATGAACCTGTGGAGCGGCTGAGACCCAGGTTGACCAAGCAGAGCACCAACTTCCGGCCCATCCTGGACCCTGGGCTGAAGGTGGCACTGACTCTGCGCCACCTGGCCTCCGGGACCACATAAAGGAGCATGAAGTATGCCTGCAGGCCATCATCGAAGAATACCTGGAGGAGCTCCTCCAGTGCCCCTCCACTGAAGACGGCTGGAAGAAAGTTGCCGAGCAGTGGTATCAGAGGTGGAACTTCCCCCACACCGTTGGAGCCAAAGATTGGAAGCACGTGGCCTGCAAAGCTCCAGCCAACTCAGGGTCCACTTATCACAATTACAAGGGCTTCTTCAGCATTATCCTCTTTGCCATGGTCGATGCTGACTACAAGTTCATGTACATCGATGCTGCAGGCAACGGCTCATCTTCAGATGCCCAGGTATACAACGCCAGTGACCTCAAGGAGGGGCTGGAACGCAACCTCATCATGGGCTTCCCAGATCCAGACCCCCTGCCCAACGACACGCAAGATGTGCCCTACTTCATCGTGGGGGATGACGCCTTCTCCCTCACAACCTACCTCATGAAGCCCTACACCTCCAGATGCCTCACCTGTGAAGAGAGGATCTTCAACTACAGGCTGTCCAGGGCAAGGCGGGTGGTGGAGAACGCCTTTGGCATCCTTGCCAACAGGTTCCAGGTACTTCTCACCACCATGCAGCATCGCCCACAGACCGTGAGGAACATTGTGGAAGTTTTCTGCATCCTGCACAATCTCATGCGCACCCGCTACCCAGTCTTGCAGAACAGGCTCGTGTACCTCCAACAAGGCAATGGGGACATGGAGGCTGGGGAATGGAGGCAAGGGCGAAACCTGATAGACACTGAGGATGTACATGGCCCCAACAGAGCCTCACGTGAAGGGAAGAAGCAGCGCAACCTCCTGAGACACTGGTGCAACTCCCCAGCTGGAGCAGTGGAGTGGCAAGACAGGATGATAGATGATTAATGGATGCTTCCTTCAGCCTGTCTCATCACACTGATGAGATTGGGCCATGTATGTTGGGTGGGCCTACAATGAACAGGGCATTTAATAAAGAGTTCTGTTTATGTTGACATGTGTGGATGATTGATTACATTGTTATTGATAATAAAGGGCCATAGGTGTGGCACCTGGGAGGGTGGACTATACAGTCTCACTATGCTTGCACTGGAGGTTTATCTATCCCACAGCTATTACCCATACCACAGGTATCCCTGCCCATCCCACTGCTGTCCTAACCCATCCCACAGCTATTACGCATCCCACAGGTATGCCTGCCCATCCCACTGCTATCCTTACCCATCGCACAAGCATGCAAAGGCTTAAACCATTTCTAAAAGTTTCCACCAAGACTTTATTTACTAAAATAAATGAACCAAGTGTGTGAAGCAAATATAAACTTTATTAATAACAAACTGTAAAAGCAAAATGACCCAAGAAAAGTGTCCCAAGCAAAGATAAAGTCAACAGGTAGCAACCCAGTCTCTGGCACTCTTCTCAGTCACTCTGAGGCATGCCCATAATCTCAGAGGTGAAGGGTCCAGGTGCTGTGGAGGTGGCTGCTGCTGGAGTGCTGGTCTGAGGCGCCATTGGGGTGCCTGGCCCCGAGAGGATAACAGGGGATGGTGTGTGGAGGAAGCTCTCAGAGAGCTGGCTCAGTCCTGTGATGTTGAGAGCCCCTTCCTCCATGACGTGGGGTGTCAGTCCCAAGACTGATGACAGATGTTCTGAGGCTGGGCTTGGCTGTGGGGTGGATGAAGGAGGAGTGTAGTGGGGCTGTCTGGTCTGCAGGTGAGCGAGGTGAGGCATGGGTGGCATGGGTGGCATCGGTGGCTGGCATCTGTGGCGTGGGTGGCATCTGTGGCGTCGGTGGCATCGGTGGCATCGGTGGTGTTCGATGAACCTGTGCCTGGACTGGGAAGGGCTGCCTGTGCTGCTGGAACTCCTGGTAGCCGTAGCCTTGGTAGGTGAGGGCCTGTGGAAAGCCTTGGAAGGGCTGTGACATCACCTGGGGTGGAGGAGCAGACCTGGACTGGGTCGGAGCAGGTACAGCTGGGCCTGGAGAGTTGTGCAGAAGACCGGTGATCCTCTCCTTGATCACCTGGTACTGTGATTCAGACATGTCCATGAGGGTCTGGTTGACGTAGGTGAGGAAGGGCTTGCGGTTTGAAGATGATATGTCGGTGTGTACCAGCTGAGAGAGGATATCTGTGTTGCTTTTGATGGTGTCCCTGATCTCCAGCAGGATAGTGTGGCTCTGCCCCTCCAGTCTGCCTCTCTGCCTACTTTCTGTGGAGGTGGAGCTGGGGGTAGATGTGGGTTGGTCTCTGGTGGAAGTGCCCTCTTCTTGCTCCCACTGCATCAGGGGGTCCTCCATGCCTCCGCCACAGGGAGTGCAGCTGTCGGGGGGGTCTCCGTCGTGAGACGCTCCACAGATACCTGCCTGGACACAGGAGCTGACTCTTGGCCAGAAGAGGACTGGCTCTCAGCAGGCTGCCTGAGAGAGGGTAGACAGAGGGGCTGCTCCTCAGTGGCGGATCTCACCCTCTAAGAAGCTGCACTTGGCCATCACGTAGTTCTCCTGGTCCATCAGCTTGACCGTGGCCTGGCCAGACTTCTTGAGGTGCAGCTTCCCGTACCAGGTGTGCATGTGCTTCCACCACCCAAGGAGGACCTCTGAAGTGTAGCCCAGGCTCTCCACCTTCTCTCTCCAAGCCGCCTGCTTCCTCTTGGTGTCTCGATAGAGCCTGTGTCCCTTCCGCCATAGATACTTGTTCTCCCTCAGCCATTCGAGCACCTCATCCTCATGTTCCTCTTCGATGGAGTATTTCCTCCTCTCCCGTTCTCGCGTATGCCTCTTCCTCCCTCTGGCAGGGCCTTCTGGGCCCTCATCAGAGGGGCTTCGAGGTTCTAGGGGCTGCTCCACCACACCACCACCAGCAGCACCAGCAACAACAACAGTAGCAGCAAGAGCAGCACCAGCAGGACCAGCAGCACTAGCAGGACCAGCAGCACCAGAAGCACCAGCAGCACCAGCAGCACCAGCAGCACCAGCAGCACCAGGATCATCAGCAGCAGAGAAAGCACCAGCAGCACCAGCAGCACCAGGAGCACCAGCAGCACCAGGAGCAGCACCAGCAGAGTAAGCACCAGCAGAAGCACCAGCACCAGGAGCAGCACCAGCAGAGTAAGCACCAGCAGAAGCACCAGCACAAGGAGCAGCGCCAGCAGAGTAAGCACCAGCAGAAGCATCAGCACCAGGAGCAGCACCAGCAGAAGCCCCAGCACCAGCAGAGTCAGCCCGAGCAGCAGAAGCCCCAGCAGAAGCAGAGTCAGGGCCAGGGGGTGGGATAGTGGCCCTGTCCTTCTTGCCAGGACTGGCAGGAGTAGGCACAGGCTTCCTCTTCTTCCCCATGGTTGTTGGCTGGAGATGTGTCTGGCAGCAGGTCTTTCCTCTGAATGGTGACCTGCTTGCGAGCTGCATCCTTTTATATCCGCGGGGCTGATGCAATGCATCCTCCCCGCATACGTAGTGAACGCTTTGCATCCGCTATGCATCCGCTAGGCTTCCGTGATGCATCCGCTTCATCCACTCTGCATCCGTTCCTTCCGCTGCACGTCTGCTTCGCTGTACTCCCCCGGAAGCCCTGCGGATGTGCCATCCGCTTCCATCCGCTTCCATCTGCTAGGCTTCCATGGAGCATCCGCTTTACATCCTGGCTACGTCCTCCCCCCATCCATTCCTTTCCGTTGTTGTCCGCTCTCTTGATGCAAATTTGGGGCACTTTTGAGAGCGGATAACAACGGATGGAAAATTTTCTTGTCCGCTGTGTCCTTTTTACATACTTTTTGCATCCGTCGGCCTTTGTGACAGGCCCTTTAAAACATAACTTCATTCATAACTTCTAACAATGGAAGGTTCAACGATTCTTGTAATGTTTTATAAAATTCTGCCGGAAGTCCATCTGGGCCTGGCGGCTTTCCATTATTTTGTTTCTTGAATGCTTCAGTTAACTCCATCATCGTCATATTGCTTTCTAACATTGTTTCAATCTCTTTAGGTATCTGGGGTAAATTAGCATTCTGCAAATAATGTTTAACTTTTTCTTCATCAATATTCTCTTGTGTGTATAGTTTCCCATAATAGTCTCATATGATTTCCTTCTTCTCTTTCCTACCATAGCAAACTTGGCCTTGGTCATCTATTAATTGCAATATTTTCCTTGGTTCTTTCTTCTTTCTCAATTTATATGCTAACCATCTACCTGGTTTATTTGCATCTTCAAAATAGTTCTGTTTAGCACCTCTGATTTTCTGTGCTAATTCTTCTTTTTCTATTAGACCCATTTTATGTTTGATTATATCAATTTTTAACTTAATGTCCTTTTTCTGTGCATTTTCTGTAGCTCTTTTTCAAGTCCTTTATACTCATCCTCTAATGCCTTAGAGGCTAATCTTTTCACGGTATTTCTTTTCCTTGTACAGTCTATTATCAAGCCTCTGGCATATGCCTTCATTGTATTCCATACATTCTGGATTGATGTATCTTCTTTTTTGTTTTCTCTAAAGAAGAAAGCCAGTTCTTTCTCCATCCACTATGTAAAGTCTTTTTCCTTTAGAAAAGTATTATTTAACGTCCATCTAGATCTTCTTCTTTGTCCTTTCCATTTAATTGTCATTGGATTATGATCTGCCCAAGTACTTGTTTCAATGTTTACTTCTTGAATATTGGTTAACAATTCTGTTGACATCCATATCATATCTATTCAGGACCATGATAAATGTCTATTTGAATAGAAAGTGTATTGTTTGGTTTTAGCATTTCTTTCTCTCCATGTATCTTTTAAGTTTATTTCATCCACCATTTAAAAAAAAGATTTAGGGAGCATCTTTCTGCTTTGCTTTGTTGTTTTCTGTGCTGTATAACCCAGTTTATTGTCTACAATTCTGTTAAAATCGTCCATCAAAACTATATTAGCATAGTCCAATTCAATGATTTTCATGTGTAATTTTTTATAAAATTATTCTTGATTGTCATTCGGGGCATAAATTGCAATCAGGAGTGTTTTTATACTATTATCTATTATTTCCACCATTAATAATCTTCTATCATCATCAGTATATATCAATTTCGTTGGGATAATATCTTTAATATATAGGACAATTCCTCTTTTCTTGCATTGTGTCAAAGAAGTAAATATTTTCCCTAATTTTGGCTGTCTCAGCAATTGTTCATGTTGCTTTTTAATGTGTACTTCTTGTAGACAAATTATATCAAATTTTAATTTCTCTAATGTATGAAAAAATTTCCTTCTTTTAACAGCTGAATTAAGTCCATTTATGTTGATTGTAATTATTTTTTTTCTTACATGGTTGAATTTTGTAGTTAGGTTTAACAGCTCTCGTAGAGCTTGGTTCATGTTTTTGTTTAGCCTCCTCCTTTCTGCCTACTGCACCTTCTTCTTTTCCAGTCGTCATTTGGTAGTCCTCTTGGAATTCAATTAGTGAAATTTCTTTTTCTGCCTCTTTCTCCTCTTTAAAAAATTCTGCGTAAAATGATTCAGCTTTCTCAATTGAGTCAATTCTATATCTCTTTTCTTGCTGTGTGAACCTTAAACCTTCTGGAATCAGCCATCTATAATTCACCTCTTTTTTAAGTAACAATTTGGTCAAGAATCAATATTCTCTTCTCATCTCTCTCACTCTTCTGGGCACTTGTTTCAAGACCACAATCTCCTTATTTTTATATTTCAATGTTTTCTCTCTTGCCACTTCTAATATTTACGTTTTAATGGCTTTCTTTGTAAATCTGATGTGAACTTCTCTTGGCAAGCTATTTCTCATTGCATATCTTGTAAAGACTCGATAAACCTTGTCTATTCCATCCATCATCTTCTCTCGAGTTGTTTCCAAAGCTTCAGCCAGTATTTCTATCATTATCTCAGCTAGGTTTTGTCTTTTTTCTTCCTCTATGTTTTGAAATCTGAGAAAAAATTCTGATTTGTCCATCTCCCATCTCAGCATGCCACTTTTATCTTGTTCAACCACAGTTAATCTGTTATCAATGTCTCCAATCTTCTTATCTCTTTGTTTACCTTCTTCTTCAATTTCTTGGAGCCTCTCATCATGCTTCATCATCATTTGTTGGATGCTCTCCACTTTTTCATCGGTTTTCCCTGTTCTTTGTTCAATGTTCTCTTTTCTTTGTTCAATATTCTCTGTTCTTTGTTCAGTGTTCTCTATTCTCTTTTCATTATTCTCTGATCTTGTCTGAATATTTTGAATTCCTTGCATAATCATCTGCAGGGTCACTTTTTCTTATTCTTTTTCTTGCTTTAACATTGTCTGTATTGAGCGTTGTCCTCCAGGTGGTGGAGAGGAGGAAGCAGAAGTTGAAGAACCAGGAGTTGTTAACTTCCTACTCATTTTGAAAAATTCAAGATCTTTCAAATTCTTCCAGACCTTAATCCAGTTGTGAAATAACCAGTTACAATCCCAAGTAAAAATAGTGGAAAAAAAGAAAAAAACCAATTGGTAATAATAATTAAAAAGGAAAAAAAATTATTCAGGCTCTTGTATACCTTAATCCAATCAATTAATTAGATAACAATAAAAATTCAAAAGTAAAGAAAAAGTGCATAAGCACACCATAAACAGACACACAAAAAAAGAAAAATTGTAAGGTCCCAAAAAAGGCAAAGAGGTGAGAAAAAAGACTAAAAAAAAAAGGAAAAGGAAAAGATTCTTCAGGTTCTTCAAC
>BLBF01010160.1:0-20090 GCA_015471245.1 Laticauda colubrina | reverse complement strand
AGCAGAGCTACTGAGTTTGAGACACACTTCCTTATTCAATTCAATGGGCCATCCAACATGACTTCGGTTCTGCTCACACTTCTCATGACCCCATGAACATGCATTTCTCCCCTCTTCTTACACCCATAATTTTAAGGTGTGATATCAGAACAATCTTGATAATTTCAGGTGAACTGAAAGTCTTGGAGCTGCTTCCTAGGAGCAGAAGGCCCATTGCTCCATCCCAGCGAGGATGAAAGAGAGGCATGGAGAGCTCTGGCCAGGTCTGGCCTCCTTAAGAGCCTCCCAGATTATGTACCTGCCTCTTCAGAGGACACTTTTCCCCAAGCAGGATAAGAGGAAGCTTCTTTCCCTAATGGGGCCAAAAGGACCTCCGTCCACTCACGATTCAATCCCATCTGATACAGTCCAAGCCTGGAATCAGGCCCTGGTCAGCAGAATTGCCACCTTCATGGCTCTTCTGGGCACAAGGAGCAAACAACCGGAGGCTACTAGCAACACATTTCCCAGCCCTTATGGGTTTCTCACCCATTTGATGGAGACCCTCAATTGTGCGTGGTCCACAAAATGGAACAATATGGAAGCCTCCCAAGCAGCCTCAGGGGAAAAAATCCAGTTTCTACTGCCCAGAATCAATTCTTGCTGAAGGTCAATCACCTTTGGGGAACAGCATCAGCCCTCTTGAAATGGGACCTTTGGAAAACAGAGGAAAGACACCAAACTTTCTCCTAACTTGTTGAGCATCTTTAGCCATGAAACAACATCTTGCTTGATATAAAATGTCTGTCTTTCAAAATGTGCCAGAAACTAATCCCTGGGATCATCCCTGGGAAGAATGAACAAGCTCCAAATGAGCAGATCTGCTCCTACCTCTCCATTTGGGTCCATGTAGAGTTTATATTCTGAAATATTTATAAACTCATTCTTCTCCAGGGAAGGATGGAACTAGAATGGGAGTATGCAGCAATTTTAAAAGCAGAAAAATTTGTTTCTTATCCCAGATGGTTTTTCACATTTGAATCTTTCTTCTGTTGTTGCCTAATTTACGGACATGTTTGATTAGGAAAATAAGTGTTTCTAAAATCCTACAAAAATTTGTCGATCATATTTTGACAATATAGATTTTGAAAAAATATAGTTGAACAACAGAAAAAAGGAGATTTATGAACTCCCAGAAAGCAACAGGTTGGTTATCGGAAACAGGGATTTGTCAAGAAGCATCTGCTTCATCCGCTCTGCATCCGGTCTGCATCCGCTCTTTCTGCTGCGCGTCCACTTCACTGTGCTCCCCCGGAAGCCCTGTGGATGTGCCATCTGCTCCCATCCGCTTCCATCCACTAGGCTTCCATGGAGCATCTGCTTTCCATCCCCTCTACATCCACCCCCCCCGTCTGTTCCTTTCCATTGTTGTCCGCTCTGCTTATGCAAATTCGGGGCATTTTTGAGAGTGGATAACAATGGATGGAACATTTTGCTCATCCGCTGTCTCCTTTTTACAAACGTTTTGCATCCGTTGGGCAGTGTGAAAGGGCCTTTAATTCTTGATTTGATTTTAATCTCCCTTGGGTATCTAATAGATCCTTGTTTTTTATCATTTTGCCTAAATCTAGTCTGTTGGGATGTATCATGGCTTCCATTGTTGACAGCCAGCTCAGTATTCTTGTGTAGTGTTTCTTTCTTATTTTTCTCCATGTTTATACTAATGAATCCCTTATCTGATATGTATTAAAATAAACTTGTGTTTTATCCTTTTTCTCCCATAAATACATGTGCGAACCTTCATGGAGGTCATGACCTTCTATCGTTAACACTCTTTTATCACTTAGTTTATGTCAGATGGTGCTCCATTCAAAATCCAAGAAAGAAATACTTAGATTCTTTAATTTAGAGAAAAGTTATCTTTTACTGAAAGTGAAGTGGTAGCAACCAGAGAATTCTGAGTCTGAGAAATTAGGCGCGTAAATCACACATACAAAGTGATGAAAGTGTTCCCACCCCCAATAGTTCAAATGAAACTTCCAATTAGAAATTGTGAATATGATCATGTGGACATCTTCAGGTGATGATGAGACCTCTGTCCGTTGACCTTGGCATACTTTGATAATGGGTTGCAGTTGCGCAGAGAAAAGAAAGCTAAGCGAGAAATAGAAACCTAACTCTGATGTATGCTTCCCCCCACAACAGAAAAATGTAACACCTCCAGCTCACTTCCCAGACTCATTCTGCCCTCCCCTCCCCCCATTTCTTATGTCAGCTGAAAGATGCAAAGCGATAGTAGAATATCTTGAAGGCTTACATTCGGCCCTCCTAGAAAAAGGAAAACCGTCAGTCCTAGAAGAGAGAGAGGAGAAAATATAAAGACAATAATTAATCATTGGACAATTACAAAGCAATACACTCCTAGGGCTTCTCAGGATACTTGGAACAAAATGCTTTGATCAACTTAGGGGCTTTAACATCGGTGTCGTTAACCCATTCGGCTTGTGAAGAAGGGAAAGGTTTCCAGGCTACAAGATATTGGAGCCGACCCCTCCATTTGCGAGAGTCCAGAATTTCTTTAACTTCAAAATGTTGTTCACCTTCAATCAGTATTGGTATGGGAGGGTCAGCCTGGATGAGTCTTAAATCAGAAGTATGTTCAGGTTTTAACAAACTAACATGGAAAACCGGATTAATTTGTTGAAGAGTTTTTGGTCAGTTCAGCTGGACTGTTACAGGATTTATAATCTGTTCAATTGTGAAAGGACCAACATATTTAGGACCAAGTTTCTTTGACTTTTGAATGGTTTGCAGGTATCTGATGGACAGGAAAACTTTGTCGCCTACTTTATATAATTTCTGTGGGGATCTTTTCTTGTCTGCAAATTTCTTATGAGCTTGATGGGCCTCATCTAATGCTTTACGTGTTACTGGCCAGTTAAGTTGGAGTTGAGTTATCAATTCATCCAACGAATGGATGTTAGGCCTTTCACGAGGAAGTTCAGGTTTGGGGATAAAATCTTGTCCTGAAGCCACTTTAAATGGAGTGAATCCAGTACTACTATGTACGGAGTTGTTATATGCCACTTCAGCAAATGGTAGTAAGTCGGACCAGTTATCTTGTTGATAATTTATATAACATCGAAGAAACTGTTCTAACACTGCCTTAGTCCTCTCACAGGCCCCATTGGCTTGAGGGTGGTGGGCGGACCTTAAGCCCTGGGCGGAGCCTATCAATTTCAGGAACTCTTTCCAAAAATTTGAGGTAAATTGGACCCCTCTGTCAGAGATTATGCATTCCGGAACACCATGTAACCTATAGATATGTGAAATAAATAGTTTAGCCAACGTCTTAGCAGATGGAATTGTGGAACAAGGTATGCAATGTACCTATTTGGAAAACAAATCAGTTACCACCCAAATAACTGTGTTTCCACTACTTTCGGGTAATTCTACTATAAAGTCCATAGAGATTTCCTTCCAGGGGGCTGTTGGTCTAGCTACATTTTGTAACAACCCTGCCAGCTTACCAGGAGGTCTCTTTGCCGAAGCACAAATTGGACAGCTAGCTACATAAACTTCAATGTCCTTCTTCAAAGTAGGCCACCAGAATTGCCGCTTAACCAGGTGTAAGGTTTTCACAAATCTAAAGTGACCAGCTGCTTTAGAATCATGAGCTTGTTGTAGTATTTGGCCCCTCAGCACCTGTGGCACATACAACTTGGCCCCCATCAAAGCCAAACCATCTCTAACTGTATAGTCTTTTGAATGAGCGAAGAACCAATCATCAAGGTTTAAAGCTTCTTTTAGTTGTTCGGATAGGTCATTCGATAAATCCACTTCTTGTTCTTCTTTTGGGTTCTGGTGATCATTGGGACGGCTAGATGTTTGGTCAAAACAATTGGACTTATCACCTCCTGCTGAATAGCATTATATTGGGGTAGTTTAGAGGGAGCATCCACCATGAAGTTCTTCCCCCCTGGAATGTACTTCAGTGAGAAATTGAACCGCTTGAAATACTGGGCCCAGCGAACTTGTTTAGGGGACAGCTTCCGAGGCGTTTTTAAGGCTTCCAAATTTTTATGATCAGTCCATACCTCAAATGGATGTTTTGCTCCTTCCAGGAAATATCTCCAGGTCAGTAAGGCCCAACGAACTGCAAAAGCTTCATTTTCCCAGATGGCCCACCTTCTCTCGGTTTCAGACAGTTTACGGGAGGTATACGCACAAGACTGTAAGTTCCCTTTCTTGTTGATTTGAAGTAACACCGCTCCAACAGCCGCATCACTCACATCGGCTTGGATCACAAAAGGAGCATCCATATCTGGGTGCTTTAGCACTGGTTCTGCAGCAAACAGTCATTTTATCTTTTCAAAGCTGCTTGGCACTCCATGGACCACTCCAACGGCTTTCTTGGCCTTGGCTTCACCTCCCCTTTTGTTTTTAAGAGATTTGTGATGGGCATTGCTATCTTAGCAAAAATCAGGATAAATTGCCAGTAAAAATTTGCAAATCCCAAGAAGCTTTGAAGTTGTTTTCTGGTACGTGGTGGAGCCCATTCCAATACGGCATGCACTTTCTCTGGATCCATTTCTATGCCCTCAGATGAAATGCGATATCCCAAATAGTCAATTTTCTCTTGATGGAATTCACACTTGGATAGTTTAGCATACAACTTAGCGACACACAGTTTCTGTAGAACCGACCGCACCAGTTTCACATGTTCATCCAGAGTTTCCGTGTAGATCAGGATGTCATCAAGATAAACCAGAACTCCCCTGTATAAATGTTCATTTAACACCTGATTGATCATCTGCATTAATACAGCTGGAGCCCCTTGTGAACCAAAAGGAAGAACGTTCAATTGGAAGCAACCCATTGGGCAGTTAAAACCAGTCTTCCAGTCATCCCCTTCTTTAATTCGAATTCGGTAGTATGCTTCTCTCAAATCCAACTTTGTGAAAATCTTCCCCCCCTTGGCTAGGTGGGCCAACATGTACTTCATCAAAGGCAGGGGGTACACGTTTTCCACGGAAATGGCGTTCAAATTTCTGTAATCCACCACCAAGCATTTGGAACCATCTTTCTTTTCATGGATTAGCTCCTCTAATTCCCGTTGTGTCATTGAGTACAACTTCGGTTTTGGGAGCTTCACTCCAGGCAAAATTTTAACAGCACAGTCTGTTGACCGGTGAGGCAGGAGCTCATCCGAGGGTTTCGCACTGAACATTTCCTTTAAATCCCAATACTCTTTTGGAATTTTCTCCTCCCCTTTTATGGGTTTGGTACCTCTGGAAGCTATTTCAGTCGGAATCTGAAGCTTCAGCTGAGATCTCCCCTCTTTTTCGGTCACTGCTTTGTGCGTATGCACAAGAACCCTTTTCTCCAATTAACCTGGGGGTTCCATTTCCGGAGCCAGGGCAATCCCAGTATTAATGGTTGCTCCTTCCCAGGGACGACAATAAAGCACAGAGTCTCATCATGTTCTCCCATGATCATTTCTATAGGTTCCGTGATAAAACGTGCAGGGCAACCTCCAGCCACTGATCCATCTAATAGGGCAAAGGAAATGGGCACCTTTAAAGGTGCCCTTCATTTACACAACAGGAAAATGTAACACCTCCAGCTCACTTCCCAGACTCATCCTGCCCTCCCCTCCCCCCATTTCTTATGACAGCCGAAAGATAAAAAGCAATAGTAGAAGATCTTGTAGGCTGACAGTTTAACCCAATCCTTAATCCAATTCAATATCGCTGCTTGGTAGTAAATTCCCAGTTCACTAGCCCAAAACCACCTCTGCTTTTACTGTCTTGCATTAATTTTATTTTGATGCATGGTTCCTTACCCAGACAGATGAATTTTGTTATTATTTTACTTAATATGTAAAGAAGACTTTCCCTGATTTTATTTGGATCATTTGAAACAGATACATTAATTAAGGTAGGGTATTCATTTTTAATATTGGTACTCTGCTGAGTATTGATAATTGTAGTTTCACCCATGTTTCTAATTCTTTCCTAATTAGTCCAATTAATTTCATGTAATTATCTTCTTTTAATGATGAGCACCTGGGAGATAGCCATATTCCTAAATATTTTATTTTCTTCCCGCACTGTAGTCCCAACAAATATTTTGTAATCTGTATTCAGTAAGGAAATTGGTCTATAATTTGAGATTTTTTGTTGATTGGTACCCTCCTTTGGAATTAGGGTGACATATACCTTAGAACAGAACTTTGGGAATTTATTAATCATAAAAACAAAAAAGATACTAACTAACTAACTAAGTAAGTAAGTAAGTAAGTAAGTAAAAACAGCAACTTGCCAAGAATGAGGCAGGCAACTTCTTGTTACATTGTTGTTGTTATACATTATCCGTTTCTGCAACATCAATGTAACAAAAACCTGCATGCATACATAAATTGATTTTTTAAAATAAAAGTTTTTTTAAACAAACAAAACACACATAAAACAAACCATTTTCAGTTACATATAGTGTGTCAGTTAGTACAAATCACTTGTGCACAATCTCTGCAGTCTTTCCCTTCCAATTTTCATTAATCCTGATAAATCCACTATATATATTTATATTATCACTATTATTAGTTACTTATGTGACTTTACTAATATTACATCATTTTATGCAAGCAAATCACCATTTTTACTTCATTTTGTTGAGGTAATTCCCCATTAGAAGAATGAGTGCACACAGGGAGACGTAGTGAGAGTGGTGAAGAATAACACACAAACAGCATACAGCTACACTGTACAGTAAAATGTAGGATTTACTTCCAATAAACGGTTAAGCAAAGTCCAAACAAGCAGTCCAAGTCATTCAGGGTTATAGCAGTCAGTTTTTTAGTCCAGGGATAATCTAACAGCAAAATCCAGTATCATAAACAGTTCAGTAACAGACTTAAAACAAACCCAAAAAGAAACCCTGATCAGCAACAGGGAAAAATGTAGGAAGGGCAACACTTTCAGCAACAAGAGCAGGAATAAAACAACCTAGGTTTCTGGCTCCATCTTATGGCCATTTGAGGAACCACACCCAAATACAATTTTAGCATTCCCTTAAAGAAACAGTATTAAAATGTCTATCCTGGTTTATATATTTTCCAACCCAACTGTTCGGTGACTTACATTCCTAACATTCTCCCCTTTGTGTAGGACAATATATACAACCTTAAGCCCCTGTCACACTGCCCCAACGGATGGAAAGAGGATGTAAAACGGAGAAAAACACTTGTCATCCGTTGATTAATGCGATGTATCCGTTCTGTACTCACTGCCTCAGTTTTTCATCCTCTCTATACGTCCAGCATCCATTTATTGACGTTTCATCTGCTCAGAAAGTTTTGAACTGCTCAAAACTTTTGAGCAGAAAATGTTTCCAATGCGTCCGTTCTGCATCCGCTAGGCATCCGCTAGGCATCCGTTCTGCATCTGTTACGCATCCGCTATATCCACTAGGCATCTGCTGCACATCCGCGCAACTCCATCCGCTCCAGCGGTAAACGGACGCAGGGAGGAAGCGGAACGGATGTAGAACAGATGCGGAACGGATGCAGAACGGATGCAGCATGGAAACAAAGCATTTAAAATGGAAAAAACATTCGCAGAGGGGACCTATCTCGGATATTAAGGATGTCTAGAGGATGCCTAGAGGATGCAAAAGGACACATAGGGGAAAACCTATATTGCCTATAAAAAGGGGGAGCAACTCACCTGGATCTCACTTTCAGACCAGCAGCCCTGCGATGCAGACCTCTGCAGCCTTCATCTGACTCTTGCTCTTCCACAGCATCCAGTCATGTCCACCGTGGATCGTAACAAAGTCCTTTTGGCAGCCACCATCATTCTGCAACAGTGCGAAGCCATCTACAGGCTCTGTGAACTCTACTACGGGAAGAAAAGGAGGCGGCCAAGAACCGTCTGGGTCCGAAGATGGATCGGGAGAAGAGCAGAGTATGGACTGTACAACAAGCTGATGGTGGAGCTCAGGAACAAAGACACTAATGCATTCCAGAACTTCATGAGGATGCCTCCAGCCATGTTTGACGAAGTTGTGCAGCGGCTGACACCCAGGTTGACCAAGGCAAACACCAACTTCCGGCCCAGCCTGGATCCTGGGCTCAAGGTGGCATTGTCTCTGCGCCACCTGCTCTCAGGGACCACCTACAGGAGCATGCAGTACAGATGGAGGGTGCCACACAACAACCATCAGCATTGTGGTCAGAGAAATGGTGCAGGCCACCATCAAAGAATACATGGAGGAGCTCCTCCAGTGCCCCTCCACTGAAGAAGGATGGAAGAAAGTTGCAGAGCAGTGGTATCAGAGGTGGAACTTCCCACACACCGTTGGAGCCATAGATGGGAAGCACGTGGCCTGCAAAACTCCAGCCAAGTCGGGGTCCACTTAATTCAACTACAAGGGCTTCTTCAGGATCATCCTCTTTGCCATGGTCGATGCTGACTACAAGTTCATGTACATCGATGCTTCAGGCAACGGCTCAGCTTCAGATGCCCAGGTATACAATGCAAGTGACCTCAAGGAGGGGCTGGAACGCAACCTCATCATGGGCTTCCTCGATCCAGACCTCCTGTGCAACGACACGCAAGATGTGCCCTACTTCATTGTGGGGGATGACGCCTTCTCCTTCACAACCTACCTCATGAAGCCCTACACCTCCAGATGCCTCACCCGTGAAGAGAGGATCTTCAACTACAGGCTGTCCAGGGCAAGGCGGGTGGTGGAGAATGCCTTTGGCATCCTAGCCAACAGGTTCCAGGTACTTCTCACCAGCATGCAGCATCGCCCAGACACCGTGAGGAGGATCGTGGAAGCTTGCTGCATCCTGCACAATCTCATGCGCACCCGCTACCCAGTGTGGCAGAACAGGCTCGTGGACCACCAACAAGGCAATGGGGACATGGAGCCTGGGGAATGGAGGCAAGGGCAAAACCTGATAGATACTGTAGAAGTGCCAGGCCCCAACAGAGCTTCACATGAAGGGAAGAAGCAGCACAACCTCCTGAAACACTGGTGCAACTCCCCAGTGGGAACAGTGGAGTGGCAAGACAGGATGATAGATGATTAATGGATGCTTCCTTCAGCCTGTCTCATCACACTGATGAGATTGGGCCATGTATGTTGGGTGGGCCTACAATGAACAGGGCATTTAATAAAGAGTTGTGTTTATGTTGAAATGTGTTGATGATTGATTACATTATTATTGATAATAAAGGGCCATATGTGTGGCAGCTGGGAGGGTGGACCATATAGTACCACTATGCTTGCACTGGAGGTTTTTCTATCCCACAGCTATCTTAACCCATCCCAAAGGTATCCCTGCCCATCCCACTGCTATCTTAACCCATCCCTCAAGCATGCAAAGGCTTAAACCATTTCTAAAAGTTTCCACCAAGACTTTATTTAAAAAAAGAAATGAAGCTAGTGTGTGAATCAAAGATAGACTTTATTAACAACAAGCTATAAAACAAAAATGAGTCTCTTGCACTCCTCTTGGTCGCTCAGTCTCAGGGGTGAAGGGTCCAGGTGCTGTGGAGGTGGCTGGTCCTGGAGTGCTTATCTGAAGCACCATAGGGGTGCAGCATCTGCATAGTCACCAGCAGAAGCACCACCACCATAAGCAACATCATCAGCTCCTCCAGAAGCAGAAGTAGCAGAAGCTCCAGCCCCAGTAGAGCAAGCCCATGCTACAGAAGCCCCAGCAGAACCAGAGTGAGGGCCAGGGGGTGGGATGGTGGCCCTGTCCCTCTTGCCAGGGCTGGCAGCAGATGGCTAAGACTTTCTGTTCTTCCCCATGGTTGTGGGGTTGCTGGCTGGCAGTGAGGCTGGCAGGAACCAAGGCTGGCAGGAAGGCTGGCACCAAGGCTGGTAGGAAGGCTGGAAGGAAGGCTGGCACTAAGGCTGGCAGGAAGGCTGGCAGGAAGGCATGAACCAAGGCTGGAAGGCAGGCAGGAACCAAGGCTGGCAGGAAGGCATGCACCAAGGCTGGCAGGCAGGCTGAACCAAGGCTGGCAGGCAGGCAGGAACCAAGGCTGGCAGGAAGGCAGGCACCAAGGCTGGCAGGCAGACTGTCTGGCAGCAAGGCTGGCAGGGAGGCTGGCAGACAGGCAGACAGCAAGGCTGGCAGCAAGGCTGGCAGCAAGGCTGGCAGCAAGGCTTGCAGGCAGGCATGCAGGCAGGGCAGGCAAGGCTGTCAATCCATCCGGCAGCAGGTCTTTCCTCTGAATGGTGACCTGCTTCCGAGCTGCTTCCATTTATATCCACAGGGCTTATGCAATGCATCCTCCCTGCATATGCAATTAATGCTAGGCATCCGTTAGGCTTCCGCTGTGCATCTGCTTGGCTTCCGCTCTGCATCCGCTTCATCCACTGTGCATCCACTGTGCATCCGCTTCATCCGTTCGGCGTCCGCTTTGCTGAGGCCCCCCGGAAGCCCTGTGGATGTGCCATCTGCTCTCATCTGCTTCCATCTTCTAGGTTTCCGTTCCGCATCCGCTTTCCATCCGCTCTGCATCCTCCCCGTGTCCGTTCCTTTCCGTGTTATCCGCTCTGGTTATGCAAATTTTTGTCCCTTTTGAGAGCGGATAACAACGGATGGAACATTTTTTTCGTCCGCTGTGTCCTTTTTACAAACGTTTTGCATCCATTGGGCAGTGTGACAGGGCCTTTACATTCTAAGTCCATAATCCTCACAGGAAGCCTTATGCTTTACATAGCCTTGGGCTTTTGTAAAATGATCTCTGATGTTATTTTCTGACATACAATATTCCAGCTTAATCATCTCACATTTAAATATCTTAAATCTGTGTGTTTTGATCTTGTCTTCACAGCAATATTTGAAGCCATCTGTATTGCTGATTGGTTATCTTCATAAACAACAATAGAATCTGTTTCATCAATTCCCATATCAATTAATAGTTGCTATAACAAATTAAATCTGTAAATAATAAAGATAAACATGAGAATTCACCCTCCACTGTTGAAAAACTTAGTGTCAGCCTTCGAGATCTTCTACTATCGCTTTGCATCTTTCAGCTGCCATAAGTAACGGGGGGAAGGGGAGGTAGGGATAAGTCTGGGAAGTGAGCTGGAGGTGTTACATTCTTCTGTTGTGTAAATGGGGGGGGGAAGCATACAATAGAGTTAGGTTTCTATTTCTCGCTTAGCTTTCTTTTCTCTGCGCAACTGCAACCCGTCATCAAAGTATGCCAAAGATAATGGACAGAGGCCTCATCATCACCTAAGATGCCCACATGATCATATTCACAACTTCAAATTGGAAGTTTCATCTGAACTATTAGGGGTGGGAACACTTCCATCACTTTGTATATGTGAATTGTATATGTGAATTGCGCGCCTAATTTCTCAGATTCAGAATTCTTTGGTTGCTACCACTTCACTTTCAATAAAAGATATCTTTTATCTAAACTAAAGAGTCTAAGTATTTCTTTCCTGGATTTTGAATGGAGCTCCACCTGACATTATTCTGAACCTGCTCTATCAGCCCACCCAGAGAGAATACCCATTTTTCTTCTGAGGGGGCCTGGACATCATGTCATCTTCAACTAGTGATCAGGAAGACCTGGGAGCCATTGGAGGGCAAGATTCTCTGCTGGTACAGGAAGCCCAATTGCTAGCAGAGCTCAGTTTGGAAGAGGATCCAACTGTAAAGCCCAGATGGTCAATGGGGGTTGGTTGGAAAGATCTGGAGAAGGACCCCCCCCTGGAGTCACAACTACCTGCCAGCGTGGAAAAGAGGAGCCATGGCAAGAGAAGGAAAAGAGAGAACTCTCACTGAATCAAGCCAGGAAACTCCTTGATGAAGCCTTTGAACAACTCCAAGCTGCACAAAGGTATGAAGAGGAAGGGGAAGTAGCCCCAGCCAGAAGAAGAAGAGCAGCCCCCTCTCCCATAAATCAACCCGATCCAGCAGCAGCCCCAGGGCCCTCAGCAGGAGGTGTGATTCCTAGAAGGCAAAGAGCTCCTAGGCTGCCTCCGTTAGAAGTAAGATACGGGGGAGATCCCAAAGCCTTGGGATTTTTCCTAGCCCAAGTTTGGAGCTATATAGAAGAATACGGGGAGGACTTTCCCTCAGAGGCAGCCAAAGTGAGATGTGTTACCAGGGCTCTGGAGGGAATAGCTGCAGAGTGGATGGTGACCTTGCATAATGATAATGCTCCCTAGTTGCTGAAGTATAACCTGTTCATGACTGCACTGCAGGCTAGGTTTGAGGTCCCACTGGCAGAGCGCAAGGCCCGGATTAAGATGAAGACCATAAATCAGGGGCGGAGGTCAGTGGCTGACTACACCCAATAATTTAGACAGTTAACTGGTCATATCCGAGGCTGGACCCAGGAAGCCCTGATAGAAGCGTTTAAAGATGGTTAAAATGAAGATGTGTACCAGAGATGCATTGCTAGAAGAGACCCCAATGACTTGCAGATGTGATACTTGCTGGCAGAAGAAGTGGAGATTGATTTAACCCGAAGCAAACAGCGGGGAGATTCTGGGTGGAGCAAGCCTTCCCCCGAAACCTCAGAGGGGAGGAGTGGCAGCAAGACCCAACCCCTTTGCCTGCTTTCAATGCGGAAAGGAAGGTCACCGAGCTGTGAACTGCAGAGTCAAGCTGGGGCCAAAGGGGGCTCCAAAAGAAGGGAAGAAACACGAAAAGTCCCCAGTAAAGCCTCGTGAAGCAGCACTAAAGTCGAAAGAGACGGCAGAGTTCACCCCTCCCACAGGAGAGGAATAGAGAAACCCCAGTGAACTCTGAGGAGGACGATTTCAACTCAGAAGACGACTTCCTGGTAAGTCCAAGCGTGGGCCCTATGACCATTCTGGTGAAGTTGAGGGTACCCAATTCAGGGGTCGAAGGGGAAATGCTAGCCCTGTTAGATTCTGGGTGCACAAGGTGTATAATCAACACGGACGTAGTGAAGAAAATGGGCCTAAAACTAAAACCTTTGAAGATGCCCATTTCCTTTTGCCAACTAGATGGATCAGTGGCTGGAGGTTGCCCTGCACGTTTTGTCACGGAACCTATAGAAATGATCGTGGGAGAGCATGATGAGACCCTGCGTTTTATTGTGGTCCCTGGGGTGGAGCAACCATTAATACTAGGATTGGCCTGGCTCCAGAAATGGAACCCCCAGGTTAACTGGAATAAGGGGTTGTTGCGCATACGCACCAAGCAGTGACTGGGAAAAGAGGGGAGATCCCAGCCGAACCCTTAGGGCCAAATTGAAATAGCTTCCACAGGTACTGAACCCGTGAAAGGGGAGGAGAAAATTCCGAAAGAGTATTGGGATTTAAAAGAAGTGTTCAGTGAGAAGGCCTTGGATGACCTTCCGCCTCACCGGCCAACAGACTGTGCTATTGAGATTTTGCCTGGGGTGAAGCTCCCGAAACCAAAGTTGTACTCAATGACCCCACGGGAATTGGAAGAGCTAAGATTGTTTATAGATAAAAATCTGGAACGTGGTATCATTCAAACTGCTAGACCCCAGGTAGCGGCCCCAGTATTGTTCCGTGAAAAGAAAGATGGTTCCAAACGCTTGGTGGTGGATTACAGAAATTTGAACGCTATTTCTGTGGAAAACGTGTATCCCCTTCCTTTGATGAAGGACATGTTGGCCCATTTAGCAAAGGGGAAGATTTTCACGAAGTTGGATTTGAGAGAAGAATACTACTAAATTCGAATTAAGGAAGGGGATGAGTGGAAGACCGCTTTTAACTGCCCGATGGGTTGCTTCCAATTCAACGTTCTTCCTTTTGGTTTACAAGGGGCCCCAGCTGTATTCGTGCAAATGATCAATCAAGTGTTACATGAACATTTGTACAGGGGGGTTCTGGTTTATCTTGGTGATATCCTTATCTACACGGAAACTCTGGATTAACATGTGAAACTAGTGCAGTCGGTTCTACAGAAACTGTGTGCCACTAAGTTGTATGCTAAATTGTCAAAGTGTGAATTCCACCAAGACAAAATTGACTATTTGGGATATCGCATTTCATCTGAAGACATAGAAATGGATCCAGAGAAGGTGCATGCCGTTCTGGAATGGGCTCCACCACGCACCAGAAAACAACTTCAAAGCTTTTTGGGATTTGCAAATTTTTATTGGCAATTCATCCCGACGTTTGCTAAGATAGCAATGCCCATCACAAATCTCTTAAAAACAAAAGGGGAGGTGAAGCCAAGGCCAGGAAAGCCGCTGGAGTGGTCCATGGAGTGCCAAGCCGCTTTTGAAAATCTAAAATGACTGTTTGCTGCAGAACCAGTGCTGAAGCACCCGGATATGGAAACTCCTTTTGTGATTCAAGCCGATGCAAGTGATGTAGCTATTGGAGTGGTGTTATTTCAAATCAACGAGAAAGGGAACTTACAGCCTTGTGCGTATACCTCCCGTAAGCTGTCTGAAACAGAGAGAAGATGGGTCGTCTGGGAGAAAGAAGCTTTTGCAGTTCGTTGGGCCTTACTGACCTGGAGACCTTTCCTGGAAGGAGCAAAACACCCATTTGAGGTATGGACTGATCATAAGAATTTGGAAGCTTTAAAAATGCCTCGGAAGCTGTCCCCTAAACAAGTTCGCTGGGCCCAGTACTTCAAGCGGTTCAATTTCTCATTGAAGTACATTCCAGGAGGGAAGAACTTCATGGCAGATGCTCTCTCTAGACTACCCCAATATAATAGTTTGCGACAGGAGGTGATAAGCCCAATTGTCTCAACCAAACATCTAGCCGCCCCAGTAATCACCAGAGCCCAAAAGAAGAACCAAGAAGTGGATTTATCAAATGACCTAACCGAACAACTAAAAGAAGCTTTAAAACTGGACCAATGGTTCCTGGCTCATTCAAGTGACTATACAGTTAGAGACGGTTTGGCTTGGGTGGGGGCAAAGTTGTATGTGCCACAAGTGCTGAGGGGCCAAATACTACAACAGGCTCATGATTCTAAAGCAGCTGGCCACTTTGGATTTGTGAAGACCTTACACATGGTTAAGGGCCAATTCTGGTGGCCTACTTTAAAGAAGGACATTGAAGCTTATGTAGCTAGCTGTCCGATTTGTGCTTCGGCAAAGAGACCTCCTGGTAAGCCAGTAGGATTGTTACAAAATGTAGCTAGACCAACGGCCCCCTGGAAGGAAATCTCTATGGACTTTATAGTAGAATTACCCGAAAGCGGTGGAAACACGGTCATCTGAGTAGTAACCGATTTGTTTTCCAAACAAGTACATTGCATACCTTGTTCCAAGATTCCATCTGCTAAGACGCTGGCTAAACTGTTTATTTCACATATCTATAGGTTAGATGGTGTTCTGGAACGCATAATCTCTGACAGAGGGGTCCAGTTTACCTCAAATTTTTGGAAAGAGTTCCTGAAGTTGATAGGCTCCGCCCAGGGTTTAAGCTCCTCCCACCCCCTCCAAACCAATGGGGCCTGTGAGAGGACTAAGGCAGTGTTAGAACAGTATCTTTGATGTTACATAAATTATCAACAAGATAACTGGTCCGACTTACTACCATTTGCCGAAGTGGCATATAATAACTCCGTACACAGTAGTACTGGATTTACTCCATTTAAAGTGGCTTCGGGACAAGATTTCCTACCCATATCTGAACTCCCTCGTGAAAAGCCTAACATCCATTCATTGGATGAATGGATAACTCAACTCCAACTTAACTGGCCAGTGACACGCAAAGCACTAGATGAGGCCCATCAAGCTCATAACAAGTTTGCAGACAAGAAAAGATCTCCAGAGAAAGAATATAAAGTGTGCGACAAAGTTTTCCTGTCCACCAGATACCTGCAGACCACTCAAAAGTCAAAGAAGCTTGGTCCTAAGTATGTTGGTTCTTTCACAATTGAACGGATTATAAATCCTGTAGCTGTCCAGCTGAACTTACCCAAAACTCTTCAACAAATTCATCCAGTTTTCCATGTTAGTTTGCTAAAATCTGAACATCCAGGCTGACCCTCCCATACCAATACTGATTGAAGGCGAACAACATTTTGAAGTTAAAGAAATTCTGGACTCTCGCAAATGGAGGGGTCGACTCCAGTATCTCGTAGCCTGGAAACATTTCCCTTCTTCACAAGCCGAATGGGTTAATGAAACCGACGTTAAAGCCCCTAAGTTGGTCAAGGCACTTCGTTCCAAGTATCCTGATAAGCCTTAGAATTGTTTAATGATTAATAATTGTCTTTATATTTTCTCCTCTCTCCCTTTTAGGACTGATGGTTTTCCTTTTTCTAGGAAGGCCGAATGTCAGCCTTCAAGATCTTCTACTATCGCTTTGCATCTTTCGGCTGCCATAATTAACGGGGGGAAGGGGAGGTAGGGATAAGTCTGGGAAGTGAGCTGGAGGTGTTACATTCTTCTGTTGTGTAAATGGGGGGGGGAAGCATACAATAGAGTTAGGTTTCTATTTCTCGCTTAGCTTTCTTTTCTCTGTGCAACTGCAACCCGTTATCAAAGTATGCCAAGGTCAACGGACAGAGGCCTCATCATCACCTGAAGATGCCCACATGATCATATTCACAACTTCTAATTGAAAGTTTCATCTGAACTATTGGGGGTTGGAACACTTCCATCACTTTATATATGTGAATTGCGCGCCTAATTTCTCAGATTCAGAATTCTTTGGTTGCTACCACTTCACTTTCAGTAAAAGATATCTTTTCTCTAAACTAAAGAGTCTAAGTATTTCTTTCCTGGATTTTGAATGGAGCTCCGCCTGACACTTAGATGATTCTATCGAATAGATCTCCATCCAGCCAGCACCTTTCCCAATAATACTTGAAGACCCGATGTAGATTTATGTGTATTTACATCTGTAGCAAAACTTGCATCAGCATATGCAGTTAGACTTAATTCTTCTTTAGGCTCCAAATACAATGCCTAATGCATTGTTTGTTTTAGAAATATTAAGGGCCTGTCACATAGGCCGATGGATGCAAAAAGTATGTAAAAAGGACACAGCGGACGAGAAAATTTTCCATCCGTTGTTATCCGCTCTCAAAATTTGCATAAACAGAGCTGACAACAACGGAAAGGAACGGACGGGGGGAGGACGTAGCCAGGATTTAAAGCGGATGCTCCACGGAAGCCTAGCGGATGGAAGCGGATGGCACTTCTTCAGGGCTTCTGGGTGAGCACAGCGAAGCGGACGCACAGTGGAAGGAATGGATGCAGAGCGGATGCAGAGCGGATACAGCGGATGCAGAGCGGATGCCTACCGGATGCCTAGCGGATGTCTAGCGGATGCAAAGCGTTCACTGCGCATGCGGGGAGGATGCATTGCATCAGCCCCACGGATATAAAAGGATGCAGATCGCAAGCAGGTCACCATTCAGAGGAAAGACCTGCTGCCACACAAAACTCCAGCCAGCCAGCCAGCCAACAACCATGGGGAAGAAGAGGAAGCATGTGCCATCTGCTGCCAGCCCTGGCAAGGACAGTGCCAACATCCCACCCCCTGGCCCTGACTCTGCTTCTGCTGGGGCTTCTGCTGCTCGGGCTGACTTTGCTGGTGCTAGGGTTTCTGCTGGTGCTGCTCCTGGTGCTGGTGCTTCTGCTGGTGCTTACTCTGCTGGCGCTGCTCCTGGTGCTGGGGCTTCTGCTGGTGCTTACTCTGCCGGCACTGCTCCTGGTGCTGGTGATTCTCCTGGTGCTTACTCTGCTGGCGCTGCTCCTGGTGCTGGTGCTTCTGCTGGTGCTTATTCTGCTGATGCTGCTCCTGGTCCTGCTGGTGCTCCTGGTGCTCCTGGTGCTCCTGGTCCTGCTGGTGCTTACTGTGCTGCTGCTGATCCTGGTCCTGCTGGTGCTGCTGGTCCTGCTGGTCCTGCTGTTCCTGCTTTTGCTGATACTGTTGTTGTTGCTGCTGCTGCTGGTGGTGGTGTGGTGGAGCATCCCCTAGAATCTTGAAGCCCCTCTGATGAGGGCCCAGAAGGCCCTGCCAGAGGGAGGAAGAGGCATACGCGATAACAGGAGAGGAGGCAATACTTCATCGAAGAGGAACATGAGGATGAGGTGCTCGAATGGCTGAGGGAGAATGAGTCCCTATGGTGGAAGGGACACAGGCTCTATTGAGACACCAAGAGGAAACAGGCGGCTTGGAGAGAGAGGGCGGAGAGCCTGGGCTACACTTTGGAGATCCTCTTCGGGTGCTGGAAGCACATGCACACCTGATACGGGAAGCTGCACCTGAAGAAGTCTGGCCAAGCCACAGTCAAGCTCACCGACCGGGAGACCTACGTGATGGCCAAGTGCAGTTTCTTGGAGAGTGAGATCTGCCACCAAGGAGCAGCCCCTCTGTCTACCCTCCCTCTCAGGCAGCCCACAGAGAGCCAGTCATCTTCTGGCCAAGAGTCAGCTCCTGTGTCCAGGCAGGTATCTGTGGAGCATCCCATGATGGAGAACCCCCCGAAAGCTGCACTCCCCATGGCGGAGCACGTGGAGGACCCTCTGATGCAGTGGGAGCAAGGAGAGGGCACTTCCACCAGAGACCACCCCACCCCCACCCCCAGCTCTACCTCCACAGAAAGCAGGCAGAGATCCAGACCAGAGGGGCAGAGCCACACTGTCCTGCTGGAGATCAGGGACACCATCAAAAGCAGCATAGATCTCCTCTCTCAGCTGGAACACACCGACATACCATCCTCAAACCACAAGCCCTTCCTCACCTCCGTCAACCAGACCCTCATGGACATGTCCGAATCACAGTACCAGGTAATAAAGGAGAGGATCACAGGTATTCTGCACAACCCTCCAGGCCCAGCTGAACCTGCTCCAACCCAGTCCAGGTCTGCTCCTCCACCCCAGGTGATGTCACTGCCCTTCCAAGGCTTTTCAAAGGCCCTCACTTACCAAGCCTATGGCTACCAGGAGCTCCAGCAGCACAGGCAGGCCTTCCCAGTCCAGGCACAGGTACATCGGATGCCACCGGTGCCACCGATGACACTGATGCCACCGATGCCACCCACACCACCGATGCCAGACACACCACAGATGCCACCGATGCCACCGATGCCACCCACGCCTCACCTCGCTTAGCTGCAGACCAGACATCCCCACAACACTGCTCCTTCCTCCACCCCACAGCCAAGCCCGGCCTCAGAACTTCTGTCATCGGTATTGGCGCTTACACCCCATGTCCTGCAGGAAGGGGCTCTCAACATCACAGGACTGAGCCAGATCTCTGAGAGCTTCCGCCACACACCACCCCGTGTTGTCCTCTCAGGGCCAGGCACCCCAATGACACCTCAGACCAGCACTCCAGCAGCAGCCACCTCCACAGCACCTGGACCCTTCACCTCTGAGACTGGGCACGCCTCAGAGTGACCAAGAAGAGTGCCAGAGACTGGGTGGCTACTGTTGACTTTATCTTTGCTGAAGGCACTTGGGCCATTTTTCTTTTACAGCTTGTTATTTAAAAAGATTATCTTTGCTTCACACACTTGCTTCATTTATTTTAGTAAATAAAGTCTTGGTGGAAAATTTTAGAAATGGTTTAAGCCTTTGCATGCTTGTGGGATGGGTTAAAATAGCAGTGGGATGGGATGGGATGGGATACTTTTGGGATGGGTAATAGCTGTGGGTTGGGCAGGGATACCTGTGGGATGGGTAATAGCTGTGGGATGGGCAGGGATACCTGTGGGATGGGCAGTGTTAGGGATAACATTGTTCACCCTAACTGGTTTAGGTGAAATAATAACTATGAATCATAGTGTATGCAGCTTTAACTGTAAAATAGCAATTGTGGGTGTGGTTATGAAAACCATTTAAAAGTAGCAAGTCTACGGCTTGCTCTCTCTCTCTGGCTTTGATGATCCCTGATTACTGCTTGGAATCAAGACTGCATTGCTCGAACGGGAGAGACAACAACGGACTGATTTATGTGAACTGACATAGGATATTCTACATGGACTTTGCTAACTGAATATCCCTGAATGGACTGACTACATGGTAAATGAATATTGGACTGTTTTTGACTATGCCATAAACTTATACTGGAATAAAATATATTCTTGATAGCACAAGCGTATCTGTTATTTTTACTGTATGTTAATAAACATACAA
>BLBF01010156.1:0-11502 GCA_015471245.1 Laticauda colubrina | reverse complement strand
ACATCGACTGCCTTGCCTGCCCTGCCTGCATGTCTGCCTGCCAGCCTGCCTGCCAGCCTTGCTGCCAGCTGGTCTGCCTGCCAGCCTTGCTGCCTGCCTTCCTGCCAGCCTTGGTTCATGTCTGCCTGCCAGCCTTGGTGCCTGCCTACCTGCGTGCCTTCCTGCCAGCCTTGGTGCCTGCCTCCGTGCCAGCCTTCCTGCCATCCTTGGTTCATGTCTGCCTACCAGCCTTGGTACCTGCCTGCCTGCCAGCCTTCCTGCCAGCCTTGGTGCCTGCCTCCCTGCCAGCCTTGCTGCCAGCCTTGGTGCCTGCCTCCCTGCCAGCCTTGCTGCCAGCCTTGGTTCCTGCCAGCCTCCCTGCCAGCCAGCAACCCCACAACCATGCGGAAGCACAGCAAGCCTCAGCCATCTGCTGCCAGCCCTGGCAAGAGGGACAGGGCTACCATCCCGCCCCCTGGCCCTCACTCTGGTTCTCCTGGGGCTTCTGCAGCACGGGCTCGCTCTTCTGGGGCTGGTGCTTCTGCTGCTTCTGCTTCTGGAGGAGCTGATGACAAGCACTCCAGCACCAGCCACTTCCACAGCACCCGTACCCTTCACCCCTGGGACTGAGCGACCAAGAGGAGTGCCAGAGACTCTTTTTTGTTGTATAGCTTGTTGTTAATAAAGTCTGTTTATGATTCACACACTTGCTTCATTTCTTTTTTTTAATAAAGTCTTGGTGGAAACTTTTAGAAATGGTTTAAGCCTTTGGATGCTTGTGGGATGGGTTAAGATAGCTCTGGGATGGGTTGAGATAGCTGTGGGGGGGCAGGGATACCTTTGGGATGGGTCATAGCTGTGGGATAGATAAACCTCCAGTGCAAGCATAGTGGGACTGTATGGTCCACCCTCCCAGGTGCCACACCTACGGCCCTTTATTATCAATAATAATGTACTAATTATCCACACATGTCAACATAAACACAACTCTTTATTAAACGCCCCATTCATTGTAGCCCAACCAAACATACATGGCCCAATCTCATCGGTGTGATGAGACAGGCTGAAGGAAGCATCCATTAGGCATCTACCATCCTGTCTTGTCACTCCACTGCTCCAGCTGGGGAGTTGCACCATTGTCTCAGGAGGTTGCGCTGCTTCTTCGCTTCATGTGAGGCTCTGTTGGGGCCTTGCATATCCTCAGTGTCTATCAGGTTTCGTCCTTGCCTCCATTCCCCAGGCTCCATGTCCCCATTGCCTTGTTGGAGGTCCACGAGCCTGTTCTGCAAGACTGGGTAGCAGGTGCACATGAGACTGTGCCAAATGCAGCAAGCTTCCACGATCCTCCTCATGGTCTCTGGGCAATGCTGCATGGTGGAGAGAAGTACCTGGAACCTGTTGGCCAGGATGCCAAAGGCGTTCTCCACCACCTGCCTTGCCCTGGACAGCCTGTAGTTGAAGATCCTCTCTTCACAGGTGAGGAGTTTGGAGGTGTAGGGATTCATGAGGTAGGTTGTGAGGGAGAAGGCGTGAACCCCCACGATGAAGTAGGGCACATCTTGTGTGTCGTTGGGCAGGGGTTCTGGATCTGCGAAGCCCACCATGAGGTTGTGTTCCAGCTCCTCCTTGAGGTGAGTGGCGTTGTATATCTGGGCATCTGAAGATGAGCCATTGCCTGAAGCATCGATGTACATGAACTTGTTGTCAGCATCGACCATGGCGAAGAGGATGATGCTGAAGAAGCCCTTGGAGTTGAAATAAGTGGACCCAGACTTGGCTGGAGATTTGCAGGCCACGTGCTTGCCATCTATGGCTCCAACGGTGTGGGGGAAGTTCCACCTCTGATACCACTGCTCTGCAACTTTCTTCCATCCTTCTTCAGTGGAGGGGCACTGCAGGAGCTCCTCCTTGTATTCTTCGATGATGGCCTGCACCACTTCTCTGACCACAATGCTGATGGTGTTGGATGGCACCCTCCAGCTGTACTGCATGCTCCTGTAGGAGGTCCCTGAGGCCAGGTGCGGAGTGAGTGCCACCTTGAGCCCAGGTTCCAGGCTGGGCCAGAAGCTGGTGTTTGCCTTGGTCAACCTGGGTGTCAGGTGCTGCACAACTTCGTCAAACATGTCTGGAGGCATCCTTATGAAGTTCTGGAACGCCCAAGTGTCTTTGCTCCTGAGCTCCACCATCAGCTTGTTGTACAGTCCGTCCTCTGCTCTTCTGGCGAACCATCTTCGGATCCAGATTCTTTTTGGGTGGCTCCTTTTCTTCTCGCAGTAGAGTTCACAGAGCCTGCAGATGGCTTCGCACTGTTGCAGAACGATGGTGGCTGCCGAAAGGACTTTGTGACAATCCACGGTGGACATGACTGGATGCTGTGGAAGAGGAAGAGCCAGATGAAGGCTGCAGAGGTCTGCACCGCTGGGCTGCTGTTCTGAAAGTGAGATGCAGGCGAGTTGCTCCCCCTTTTTATAGGCAGTAGGTTTTCCGCTAGGCATCCTCTAGGTATCCTCTAGGTATTCTGTAGACATCCTTAATATCTGAGATAGGTCCCCTCTGTGAATGTTTTTTCCATTTTAAACGCTTTGTTTCCGTGCTGCATCCGCTAGGCATCCGTTCTGCATCTGTTCTGCATCTGTTCCGCTTCCTCCCTGCGTCCGGGCGGATGGAGTTACGCGGATGCGGAACGGATGCCAAGCGGACATAGCGGATGCGTAACAGATGCAGAACGGATGCCTCACGGATGCGTAGCGGATGCAGAATGGACGAACTGGATACATTTTCCGCTCAAAAGTTTTAGGCAGCCCAAAACTTTCTGAGCAGATGAAACGTCCATAAACGGATGCTGGACGGATAGAGAGGAAGCCAAACGGAGGCAGTGAGTACATCGCGTTTTCGAATGGATGGCAAGGTTTTTTGTCCATTTTACATCCTCTTTGCATCCGTTGGTTCAGTGTGACATGGGCTTAACATCTTAGTTTACTTCACAGTAAGTGGAAGTTGGCCAGCTCTGAGTTCAGAGTATATCTTTGGAGGATTTGAAGGCATAAGTTTATCTTTCTCCATGTAAATTCTTTTGGTGCCAATGATTTATTCTTTAACTGTGTATGCTTTATATACACAATCTGGGAAATATTTCTGCTAGGTATAGATCACATGGTGGAGTCTTCATATCATTGTTTGTGGTTTTCATCCAGCAATCATCTACTCTTTTAGTTCCTCCAAAAACACCCCAACAGTGAATATTGCAGAGCTAGCATTCTGAATGGAAGCCAACAGAAACCCCCACGTGTGTAGTAAAGGAACTTTACTATTTTACTGAGATGTGCAATTTATGATTTGCTGCTTGATTTTTATTACATCAAAAAAAGAAAGAAAACTGAAGTTTAAAAATAAATGGACAATTGTGCTTGATGTTTTCTCCCTGTGCAACTCAATAATTACTCTACAGAGGAACGGACAGAAGTTCCTATGGTTAAATTTGCTTTCTTCCTGAGAGCTGTGCCAAATAATTGAACAGCTTTCCAATTTTCCAGGAGACCACATTTCCCAGAACAGCGTTCTGTGGTAAGAATTGTCTAGCCAAGTCATCTGTGCAAGAGAATTTTCATCCCCCAAAGTTATTGCTTAGCTTTAAAAGTAATTACTTAGAATTTCTGAGCTTTGTGGCATAGGTCCATTCTGGAGCCAAAAATAACCCATGTAATTTCAGTAACATTTGAAAAGAATGGCATTTTGTTCGGGGGTGGGATGCTGCTTGTGTAACAACCGGTTCAGTGATCATGAGTTTTGCATGCATGCACACACACACCTGACACGTGCTGTGCATGCATGAACAGCAATGCAAAAATCCTTACCTGCTATGTTACTTCAGATAAGGAACATAGCTGAGGAGCAGCAACCCGCTCTTCTGCAGTGATCAGCTGGGATGATACAGTGCAGGGCTGGGTGGGCAGGCCCATATGATCATTGGAGTGAACTGGTTCTCTCCCAGCTGATCTTCAGAGCTAGGAGTTGACCCAAACTGATTAAAACTGGCAGAATCCCACCCCTGGTTGGGTTAGTTTACTTGATTTCTTTCCTTATAATACAAGTTGCCTTAGACCATGTTATCATATTTGTCTGAAGACCGAAGATGTGTAATGTCTACTCTTATTGGCTATTTTATGTATTTTTTCTTCCACAATGGCGTTAGGTTACATCTTTTTAGAAAAGGCTACTTCTCTTCCTTTTTCAAGAGCAGGGATGTCAAACTTGATTTCATCCAGGGCCACATCAGGGATGTGTTTGACCTCAACAGATCAGGGTGGGCATGGCCAAGGTGAGCTGGCCAGCTTGATGTCACTTATGTGGGGGGCACTTGTGGTGGCCCCAGTGGGGCTAAGGGATTCTCCTGAAGCCCTCTGCCAGCAAACATGGAGCAAACAGGGTTATGCACAGCTCTCCTGAGCTCTGTTTTCGCTGGCAGAGGGCTGCAGAGGATGTCATCACCAAAAATGGAGCCTGGTAGAGCCACGTGCAGTCCTCCCAAGCTTTGTTTCCATTGGCAGAGGTCCCATGAGCCGATCCTTTGCTGTTTCTGGTTTGACCTCATGGGCCAGGTTTAAGCACCCTAAGGACTGGAGTCACCCTGCGGACCTTGAGTTTGACACCCTTGTTCTAGAATGAATGCACATAATAGTAGTCCTTGTCTTTCAACCATTTGTTTAATGGCTGTTTGAAGTTACAACTGCACTGAGAACAATGACTTATAACTGTTTTTCACACTTGCAACCATTGTAGCATCTCCTTGGTCACGTGATCAAAATTCAGATGCTTGGCAGTTGGTATGTATTTATGATGGTTGCGCTGTCCTGGGGTCATGTGATCACCTTTTGTGAGGTGAATTAACAATTGTCTGGTTTAGCAATGGAAATTTTGTGCTCAATTGCAGTTGTAAATGGAAGATTTCCCATATGAGGCCATCCAAACACTTCTCTCCAACCCTGGAGGTAAGTGAATCTGGCTGCCCCATTGACTTTGCTTGCCAGAAGGTCACAAAAGGTAACCTCATGACCCTGGGACACTGCAACCATCATAAATAGGAGTTAGTTGTCAAGCATCACAATTTTGATCACTGTTGCTGATTACTTTTTACTGTTCTACCATCGAGAGCATTTTGGCATACTGTGTAATTGTGTGGTATGCTGGATGCTCTGCAGTGGATAAGAAGATGCTCCAGAGAGTTAACAACACAAGCACAAAAAATAATCGGTTGCTCTCTTTCTTCTTTGGAAGAAATTGCAAAGACCAGACTCCTTCCTAGAACACTAAAAATCTCCACAGATCGTTCCCATCCTGGACATTCATATTTTGAACTGTTACCATCAGGGAGGCGTTATAGGTGTCTTAAAATGAGGACTAATAGATTGAGAAACAGTTTCTTTTCCAAGGCAGTAATTGTCTTCAATCAAACAGTGCATTTGTGATTTAGTCATAACAACAATAACAACAATAACAACAATAACAACAATAACAACAATAACAATAACAACAATAATAACAATAATAACAATAATAACAATAATAACAATAATAACAATAATAATTGTTATTATTATTGTTATTATTATTTTTAAATACTCTGTAGTGTGATTGTGATGTGGTGTTTGGGGCACTGAGCTGGATAGCTTTCTAATTTCATTGTATTCGTGCAATGCAGTGACAATAAAGGTATTCTATTCTATTTTATGAACATGAGGATGCTGCAAAAGTTGTAACTGTGAAAAACAGTCATAAGTCACTTTTGTCAGTGCTGTTGTAACTTTGAGTGGTCACTAAATAAACTGTTATAAGTCAAGGACTACCTGTCTACCATTCTTTTGCGGGCTCAAGATCCATAACTTCCACCTGAAGTCTCATAAAAGGTACAAAATGTACTGCCTGAGAACAAGGAACCGTTTTCAGTGGTATTAAATTACAGAACAGTACCTTTTGGCTGAATAACTTTCTCATTATAGGAATGATTCTTTTTTTTATTAAAAAAATCATATAATTAGCTTTGAGCAAGGGTCTTCAAACTTGGCAAGCTTGAGCTAACATGACTGGAAGAGGAATTCTGGGAGTTGAAGTCCACAAGTCTTAAAGCTGTAAAGTTTGAAGACCCCTGGGTTAGATGGTGAACTTTCTGTCTCTCTTTCACTAGATGCCTTCAACCAAAGGTTGGGCATCCATCTATTGAGGACACTGCCCCTCTAGATTTCCTCCATCAAGGAGGAGATCTGGACTTGTGACTCCTAAGATCTCATTGTTGTTGATTCTGTGATTGTTTCTGATTATTTTTTCAGTAATAAGTTCATTACTGCTCATTTGTATATTCAGAATGCAAAGGCTGTTACAAGCTCCTGTCTTTCAAGGCAATAAGCAACCTACTCGAGTGTCCTGACTAGCAATTACTTTGTCATGTGCTCTGATTGCTGTACTGTGCATCATGCTTTCACTCTCTTTGGTTTCTATAACACCTGATTGCTTTTACCCACAGTATGTGTCTTACTGTTCCCAATAGTACCAATCTGCCAATGCATTTTAATGCCTTTATTAAATTCCCTATAATGGTTTGATGTTAAATGCCTTTTATAATTTTATCTATTTTGTATCTTCCCTGCAATCCAAAGTCATTGTCAAGGGGTATTTTCACACACCTTGTTAATTAATCTTCTGAGATGGAAGATGAACAACTACAAGTTGATCATCACTTTGTTAATGATGGATCAGTTTCTTTTTAGCATGAGCTGGGCCACACTCTAAAGTCATTGCAGTAGTTCTTTGGGACATTAGTTGATATATACCTGTGATGGCAAACCAATGGCAGGTGTGCCACATGTGGCACACAGAGCCATTTTTGCCGGCATGCGAGTTGCAGGCAAACTTACCTCACCGGACATGTGCATGCCTTACAGAAGATTTTTGTCTGGTTTGAGGCCTTTCTTGGCCTCCCAAAGGCTCGAGGAAGGCTTCTGCAGGCTTCTGCAGGTTTTGCAGGCTGAAAACTAGCCCCGTTTCATCACTTCTTGTTTTTCTGAAAATACCAGACGTGACGAAACGGGGCTAGTTTTTGTCCTGGAAAGCCTGCAGAAGCCTTCCTCAAGCCTTTGGGACGCTGTAAAAGGCCTCAAACTGGCCCAAAATCAGCGGTGAGGTGCAGTGCAGGTAAGGGAGTGGCAGGAGAGGGTCGATGGGAGGGGATTATGTGCACATGCGTACGGGGTTGGGGGGTCATGCATTGCCTTCCAGGTGCTGGCATGCAACTGCGAGCATGAAAGCATGCGCACAATTTTTGGCACAGGAGCCCAAAAAGGTTAGCCACCACTGAAATATACTGTAGAACAGGGGTGTCAAACTTGATTTCATTGAGGACTGCATCAGGATTGTGTTTGAACTCTCTACCAATAAAAATTGAGCCTGGGAAGGCCATGCCGAGCTCCATGTCAACTCATAAAATATTTTTCTGGTCTTTTAGAGTTGCCAACAGAAATGAAGGGGGGAGCAGTGCCGCAGCTTGCAAAACCAAAACTGTATTCCATAAATGTTTTCAAAGATAGTTTCAAGGAGACCAAAGTTTCTGCCACACAAAATTCTAACTGGAGAGTATGATTGATGACTCTTTGGCTATGGATGTGTCCCATTGGAGAATATGAATGATGATGCACTCAGGGGTTGGGGGAATACCAAGGTCAAGGGTGACAATAAATGATGTGTCTCAGAACTGGCTACATCCAGATAGCACCGGCATGTTTACTCCAAGTAAATCTTCTTTAAGCTTTGAAAATCTAGCTAGAGACTCATGATTTAAATGGGGGTAACTACCGGAGCCCTGACACTCTGATTTTTCAGGCAGAGGCACCATGGGCTTTTCTTTGCTATTTCCAGGGCAGTCCTGCAGGCCAGATCTAAGCACCCTGCAAGCTGGATCTGCCCCATGGCTTGACACCCCTGCTGTAGAACATGCATGGTGAAATACAGCAAATATTCTTGATTCAATACGTTTTTGAATGACATACATCAATATTATCAGAAGTAAGGATGGCCAGCCACCAATTTTGCTCCCTGAAAGGGAGATTAAATATGTTTATGGAGGCTTGGGTTGTTAATGGCTACTAATCTGATAGTAACATACAGAATCACAAGCAGCATAATTTGAATTCACAATTATTGGGAAGTAACAGGGAAATTGGGCTAATACTTATCCCTTGTTCATTCTCATGATCTTATAAAACATCTTAACTGGCCACTGTGTGAACCAGAATACCAAAATTAGATCAGCCTTTGGAATACAGAAATCAAGCAAAGCAATTACATTGTCATATTATCTGGCCACTTAATTATACAGCTGCACAGAAGAGAATGTGGGCTACTTACATTGGGACAACTCATAACAACCTGTCAGCCTCCCATATGGTGAAAATCATTAGAAGCTGCCTTATACTGTGTCAGGTCATCAGTGCATCTAATTAAGAAATACCTGTTTGACTCACCAAGTCTCCTGGATCTTAAGCAGAACAGAATTTTCTCTTTAAGTTTGGAGCTGAGATATTCTAAACAGAAGATACAAAATGCACACGATACATAAAATTAAATTTTTATGATACAACGTTGTTTCAGTAGCTGTGAGATATTGTTAAACCCTAACCTGATACTTTATCCTTTTTTTCACAGAGAAGAGTGGGTCAACCTGAAAATAGGATGAGGTTGGAAGTTCATTAAAAAGAGATACAAGCTAGAACTAAGGAGAACTTTTCTGACAGTAAGAATAATTAATCAGGGGACTTCTGGTTTGAGCCTCTTCGTGGACAGACCGAAACCACAATCATGCGTGGTTTTGATTCATGCTCACCGCTGGAGTGCCCCAAGCCGGCTGGTTTCGGGGCTAAGCCATCCCATAGAGGTGGTGAAGAGGGAGGAGATTGCCAGTAGGGTTGATGAGAGCTGCATCTCTCCTCCTCAGCTGGCCATTACTCCCCTTCCCAAAGGCAGTTGCAGTGGTGGTTAGAAATGGCCACTTCAAAGAAGAATTCGACCGGAAAAGAATGTACAGGAGGAAGATAAGAAGAGAAAGTTTTGGTTGATTGGGTTAAACTGCAAAAACAACAAAGGTATCCTAGAATTTAAACTAAAAAAAAAGTAACATTGTTCCCAAAGAAGACTTTGAAGCAGTGAAGGAGAGAGAAAAGGGAAAAGATTTGACTTTTTTTCTTCTCTCACTTTCCCTATACTGACAGCTAAGAGAGTTAAATAAGAAATTGGAAAAAAAAATCCATATTGACATCAATAGGCATTTAAGCTGAAAATAAAATGTCAAAGGAATAATAAAGATTTCTGGACATTTAAAACCTTTTAAAACAGGAAAGAAGAGAAAAAGAATAAAAGGGTAGGATCTGGAAAAAAGGGAGGAGACTGCCTGGAATTAAAAGGAATTTACAGTAAAACCTCAACAAGACTTCTAAAAGATACAATTTAACTGAAACTTGCCAACAAAATAGTAGAACCCCAGGAAGAAAAAGTGGAAAAAAGAAGCATGAAGAAACAATTTGGGAGTATTTGGATTATTTGGTGATCTCTGGATTTTTGGTTATTGCATTTGAATGACTAAAATTAATCAGGTGGTTGTTTAAAAGTGTTTAAAATGACATTACTTGTAGATGAACTGAAAATGGAACTTAAAAAGTACAAAGAAGATGCACAAGAAGGGAGAGGTTATTTGGCTTCGTATTTCAATTCTTAGAAATGGAGATCTGGAACTATGAGAAACAAGAAATGCCTGCAGAACAAGAAGACTGGGACAAAGAAAAAGCCATCTTTAATTAACAAGTAATTTTATGTGGGGAAAAAAAAGGAAAGGGGGGAAAGAGAATGAAAAGTTTAAGATTTGAAAAATGACCAAGAAAAGGAAAAATAGCTTGAAAAATAAGTATAATATTAGAAAGCAACAGAAGAGGGGAATACAGAAGAGAGAATTAGAAGGGGAGAGACAAGGGAGTAAAAAGGGGAAGGAAAAGATGAGAGGGAAGAAGGAAAGGAAAAGAAGTTATAAAGGACAGAAACAAGATATGGAGAAACAGGGCCTATTTAGAGGTAATGGGTGAAAATTTAATTGAAAAAAGGATTCTGCAAGGGTACATAAGGTAGTCTCGTTATACTAGAAATAGAAATAATTTTAGAAAATATGAAACAATGTATGATTAAAATGATGGATAAAATAGTTATTGTAATCTAGTGAAATGTTTGTTAATAAATAAATGAAATAAAATGAATGAGAGAATTGAATTAGGAAAGGATGGGAACATTTTAATTATTTAAAGTTTTATCAAATATAAGGGAAGAGAAATAGGGAGGAAAAATATTAATTATGGAAAGCTTGTAAGTGTTCCCAAGGAAGTATGATATTTAATTGAAAAGTAATGTTAAAGATGTTAAGACTTTAATGAATATTAATAACAAAACTAAATTGGAATGGAATGAGTGTTTTAATTACATATATTTATAACCACTTTTTAAGAATATAGTGTGTATTTTAAGAATGCACCAAGCAGAATTCAATTGGAAGTTATTTACTCCAATTCTACTGAATTACTCCAAATAGTAACTATAGGAGAAAATTTGTTTAATGAGAAAAGAAAATATGAAATTGAAACAGGACAGACAAAAGTATAAACATAAGAATTTGAATTGATAGGAGATAATTAAAATAAAACTGAGAAAATTAAGAGAAGAGAAAAACTATGTAGAAAATGTAAAACATTTTAATAAGATATGGAATAGAACATAAAAGTGAGCATGAAATTGAGTTTGTGTCTGTATGAAGAAGTGTAACCCGGGACCATGCTATTTTCAAAAAAAGATATTTTATTTGTATTTTGTGAAAACCCAAATAAAATTTCAAAAAAAAAAAAAGAATGATTAATCAGCGGAATGGCTTAGCTCTGGAAGTTGTGGGTGCTTCATCACAGTTTTTAGGAAGAGACTGAACAGTTTTTTGTCTAGAATGGCGTAAGATTTCTTGCCATGGGCAGGGGACTAGAAGACTTCCAAGGTCTTCTTCCAACCCAATTATTCTATGATCTGTGGCACTTCTGGATTGTTGATCAGATCAGTGATGACCAAATCTGATGAACTAAAGTTTAATATTGAATGAGTGCCAGATATGGGTAAATGGAACTCAGAAAGGGTTGGATTTGGAGTGCTTGTGGGAATACAACAACCCTATGCTGATGACATGTTTAACTCTGTCCCCAGCAGTGCCCCTTTTTCTCCTATAGTTTAATATAATATATAACTATATAACTATATAACTATATAACTATATAACTATATAACTATATAACTATATAACTATATAACTATATAACTATATAACTATATAACTATATAACTATATAACTATATAACTATATAACTATATAACTATATAGTTATATAGTTATATAGTTATATAGTTATATAGTTATATAGTTATATAGTTATATAGTTATATAGTTATATAGTTATATA
>BLBF01010154.1:0-10154 GCA_015471245.1 Laticauda colubrina | reverse complement strand
GCAAGTTTCAATTGTAATTCATTACAAGCCTCCTCATTATCAATTTGTCTCTCTAAGGCTTCTGTGAGACGGTTTATAAAGGAGGAAAAAGGCTCAGAAGGTCCTTGAATAACTTTAGAAAAAGATTTGGGCACACATCCCGCATTGTCAACTTTTCGAGCAGCAGCCAAAGCACAATCCTGTAGTATAGGGAAAGCAGCTGCGTTTGTGGCAGTCTGCTGGGCAATGGTAAGCATAGTGCCAGTGCCATTAAGCATATCTAGAGTGACATTTGCCGGTAAGCCCCTAGCGGCAGCGGCTGCAGTACGCTTATGAAATTCTGACTCCCAGACCAAAAATTGTGCAGGAGTGAGGATCATGGCAAATAATGTGCGCCAATCAGCATTTATTAAATCAGCTCCTGGTTGGGCTATGGATCCTAAAAGACCCTGTACATAGCGAGATTGAATACCATTTTCCTTGCAAGCTGCTTTTAAATCCTTAATTATTTTGTATGACAATGGGCTGTACAGAGGAGCTGGAGGATTGCCAATTTGTATGATAGGATAAAGGGAGGCAGCTGCAAGGGTGTCCTCATCTATCTCTCCCTCAGAAAAGGCTTGCTGAATGGCTTTTACAACACCCCCCCCTTTTGGGGGTGGTGGTGGAGGACACGAGAGCTCTCCTTTTAAAGAAGTGGATTGGATGGAGGGAGGCTCTCCTAAGGATTTTTGATCATTGGGAGTGGAGGGTTGAAGGACAGGAAAGTTATCACAATTTGGTGGAGGAGATTCAAATTCTATTTTATAATGGACTTTTAAAGCCTCCATAATTTTCCTCCAAGTGACTAAAATGCCAATAGGTGCACGAGGAGGATTATGGAGATAGTCACCAATTTTTTCCCAAATAGAGATTTTTAAGGACCCTTTCTCTGGATAAGTGGGACAATGTTGCCACACATAAGCCAATAATGTAGCAAGAGGTTTAATTTTTACAGGCGAGCCCTTTAAATTAGCAGAATATTTAGAAGAAGAAGCGACTAACTCCCTCAATTCCTTCAGATGCTCTGTCTGTTGTTGAGAAAAGTTTCCACCCATACTTACGAAAGTCGAGACCGTGTTTCAGATCCGATGATGTGCAATTCGCTTCAGGCCTGGCGATGCACAGCTCCCATCGAGCGAGTAAGATATGAGCGCGTCGCTACGTATCCCCCTTAGGGAATCACGTCGGGGTCACCAGAATGCGGTATCTGCTATCCCGCATCAGATGGGCGTCTCATGATAGGGAGCGAAGGAGAGAAAAACGACAGGAGACGAAGTTTCTCGGGATGAGTGCGCCCAGAATGGCTGGGTACAAGCTCTTTTATTATGCCCATTCAAAAGGGGGGGTCACTATCATTGTTATTCAGAGCCTAGGTCAAGCCCAGGTCAGGCAGGTTATGCAAGGCTTAGATAAGGCAAAATACCAAGTCAGACAAGATGGCACGATCTACAATTTGATCAAGACATTCCTGCATGCCAGTCGATGTAATCTCAAAGTGAATACTTGACTCCTTGTCTCTGTACGTGCCCTGTAAAAGGTCACTGAGGAGACAGAAGTTCAATGATTACACGTGAATGATACAATGTTGCAAATGCCTGAATGATACATAGTTGTATTGATACCCATTTGCAAACACATAAATGATACATAGTTACAACAGTCAGCATATTGCCCCCCCAAAATCTGGGTCCTCATTTTACCATCCTCAGAAGGGTGGAACTGAGTCAACCTTGAGCCTGATGGGATTTGAATTGCCAAACTGCAGGCAGCCAGCAGTCAGCAGAAGAAGCCTACAGTCCTGCATTCTAAACACTGTACCACCAGGGCTATGAAAACATAAGTACACATATTGATTTCATTTTAACATCTATTTATTGACATCCCTTCAATAAAATGTCCCGGCTCAAACCAGTCTCTCCATTCAAATACGTTGGTTTTGATGTCATCCATGTGTGGGGATTAGGACGACTAGAAATGTAGGTTCCCCACACCCTTCTGTTAGAAAACAGCTTCTCAGTTTCTCACAGGCCTCTGAGGGAACCAGAGGGGAAAAGGTCAGGCTAAACTGTTGAAGGGAAACCAAAGAAAATTTTTGAGGTCAATAACTCAACCAAGCTGTGGCTGGTGCTAAAAGGCTACCTGTCAACTTCAGGATTCACTCAAATTGAGACAACCTTATTCAAGGTGACAAATAGAATAAAATTCCACACATTCAGCACACAGTAAAAAAGAAAGAAAATAAAATACCAAATACCAATGTGATTGCAGCCTTATGATCCAGATAAAACCGGGGTTCGACATTTTAAGGGCCTGTCACATTGGATGACAGATGCAAAACTTTTGTAAAAAGGACACAGCGGACGAGAAAATGTTCCATCCGTTGTTATCCACTCTCAAAAATGCCCTGAATTTGCATAAGCAGAGCGGACAACAACGGAAAGGAACGGACGGGGGGAGGATGTAGCCACGATGTTAAGCGGATGCTCCACGGAAGTCTAGCGGATGGAAGCGGATGGCAGCGGATGGCATATCTGCAGGGCTTCCGGGGGAGCACAGCGAAGTGGACACACAGCAGAAAGAGCAGATGCAGAGCGGATGCCAAGCGGATGAAGCAGATGCAGAGTGGAAGCCTAGTGGAAGCCTAGCGGATGCCTAGTGGATGCACAGCATTCACTGCGCATGCAGGGAGGATGCATTGTGTCAGCCACGCAGATATAAAGGGAAGCAGCTCGCAAGCAGGTCACCATTCAGAGGAAAGACCTGCTGCCAGACACAGCCAGCAAGCCAGCCGGCCAGCAAGCCAACAACCCAAAAACTATGGGGAAGAAGAGAAAGCCTCTGCCATCTGCTGCCAGCTCTGGCAAGAGGGACAGGGCCACCATCCCACCCCCTGGCCCTGACTCTGCTTCTGCTGGGGCTTCTGCTGCTCAGGCTGACTCTTCTGGTGCTGGAGCTTCTGCTGGCACTGCTCCTGGTGCTGGTCTTCTACTGGGGTTTACTCTGCTGGCACTGCTCCTGGTGCTGGGGCTTCTGTTGGTGCTAACACTGCTGGTGCTGCTCCTGGTGCTGGGGCGTCTGCTGGTGCTTAATCTGCTGGCACTGCTCCTGGTGCTGGTGCTTCTGCTGGTGCTTACTCTGCTGGCACTGGTCCTGGTCCTGCTGGTGCTGCTGGTGCTCCTGGTCCTGCTGGTGCTTCTGGTCCTGCTGGTCCTGCTGGTGCTCCTGGTCCTGCTAGTGCTGCTGGCACTGTTGGTGCTTACTCTGCTGGTGCTGCTGGTGCTGGTGCTGCTGCTGCTGGTGGTGGTGGTGGTGCTGCTGGTCCTGCTGATCCTGCTTTTGCTGCTACTGTTGTTGTTGCTGCTGGTGGTGGTGGTGGTGTGGAGGAGCATCCCCTACAACCTCAAAGCCCCTCTGATGAGGGCCCATATGGCCCTGCCAGAGGGAGGAAGAGGCAGACACGTGAACGGGAGAGGAGGCAATACTGAACCGAAGAGGAAAATGAGGATGAGGTGTTGGAATGGCTGAGGGAGAACGAGTATCGATGGTGGAAGGGACACAGGCTCTATCGAGACACCAAAAGGAAGCAGGCTGCTTGGAGAGAGAAGGCGGAGAACCTGGGCTACACTTCAGAGGTGCTCCTCGGCTGGGGGAAGCACATGCACACCTGGTATGGGAAGCTGCACCTCAAGAAATCTGGCCAGGCCACGGTCAAGCTGACGGACCGGGAGGCTTTTTGGAGGGTGAGATCCGCTACCGAGGAGCAGCCCCTCTGTCTACCCTCTTTCTCAGGCAGCCCACGGAGAGCCAGTCCTCTTCTCGACAAGAGTCAGCTCCTGTGTCCAGGCAGGTATCTGTGGAGCGTCCCACAGTGGAGAACCCCCCCGACAGCTGCACTACTCGTGGCGGAATGTGTGGAGGACCTCCTAATGCAGTGGGAGCAAGGAGAGGGCACTTCCAACACAGGCCAACCCACATCAACTGCTACAGATGCCACCGACGCCTCACCTTGCTCAGCTGCAGACCAGACATCCCCACTACACTTCTCCTTACTCTACCCCACAGCCAAGCCCAGCCTCAGAACTTCTGTCATCGGTAATGGGGCTGACACCCCATGTCCTGGAGGAAGGGCTCTCAACATCACAGGACTGAGCCAGCTCTCTGAGAGCTTCCTCCACACACAGTCCCCTGTTGTCCTCTTGGGGCTAGGCACCCCAATGATGCCTCAGACCAGCACTCCAGCAGCAGCCACCTCCACAGCACCTGGACCCTTCACCCCTGAGACTGGCCATGCCTCAGAGTGACTAAGAAGAGTGCCAGAGATTGGGTAGCTACCTGTTGAATTTATCTTTGCTTTGGACACTTGACTTGGGTCATTTTTCTTTTACACCTTGTTATTAATAAAGATTATCTTTGCTTCACACACTTGATTCATTTATTTTAGTTAATAAAGTCTTGGTGGAAACTTTTAGAAATGGTTTAAGCTTTTGTATACTTGTGGGATGGGTTAGGATAGCACTGGGATGGGCAGGGATACCTTTGGGATGGGTAATAGGTGTGGGATGGGCAGGAATACCTGTGGAATGGGTAATAGCTGTGGGATGGGTTAGGATACCTGTGGGATGGGTAATAGCTGTGGGGTAGATAAACCTCCAGTGCAAACATAGTGGGACTGTATGGTCCACCCTCCCAGGTGCCACACCTATGGCCCTTTATTATCAATAACAACGTCATTCACACATTTCAACATAAACACAACTCTTTATTAAATGCCCTGTTCATTGTAGGGCCACCCAACATACATGGCCCAATCTCATCCATGTGATAGAGACAGGCTGAAGGAAGCATCAATTAAGCATCTATCATCCTGTCTTACCACTACACTGCTCCAGCTGGGGAGTTGCACCAGTGTTTCAGGAGGTTGCGCTGCTTCTTCCCTTCACGTGAAGCTCTGTTGGGGCCTTGCACATCCAGAGTATCTATCAGGTTTCGCCCTTGCTTCCATTCACCAAGCTCCATGTCCCCATTGCCTTGTTGGAGGACCACGAGCCTGTTCTGCAACACTGGGTAGCGGGTGCGCATGAGGATTGTGCAGGATGCAGCAAGCTTCCACGATCCTCCTCACGGTCTCTGGGTGATGCTGCATGGTGGTGAGAAGTACCTGGAACCTGTTGGCCAGGATGCCAAAGGCGTTCTCCACTACCCGCCTTGCCCTGGACAGCCTATAGTTGAAGATCCTCTCTTCATGGGTGAGGCATCTGGAAGTGTAGGGCTTCATGAGGTAGGTTCTGAGGGAGAAGGCGTCATCCCCCATGATGAAGTAGGGCACATCTTGTGTGTCGTTGGGCAGGTGGTCTGGATCTGGGAAGCCCATGATGAGGTTGCGTTCAAGCCCCTCTTTGAGGTGACTGGCATTGTATACCTGGGCATCTGAAGATGACCCGTTGCCTGAGGCATTGATATACATGAACTTGTAGTCAGCATCGACCACAGTTAAGAGGATGATGCTGAAGAAGCCCTTGTAGTTGTGATAAGTGGACCCTGACTTGGCTGGAGCTTTGCAGGCCACGTGCTTCCCATCTATGGCTCCAACGGTGTGGAGAAAGTTCCACTTCTGATTCCACTGCTCTGCAACTTTCTTCCAGCCTTCTTCAGTGGAGGGGCAATGGAGGAGCTCCTCCAGGTATTCTTCGATGATGGCCTGCACCATTTACCTGACCACAATCCTGATGGTGTTGTGTGGCACCCTCCACGCGTACTGCATGCTCCTGTACATGGTCCATGCAGCATCGCCCAGAGACCGTGAGGAACATCGTGGAAGCTTGCTGCATCCTGCACAAGCTCATGCGCACCCGCTACCCAGTGCTGCAGAACAGGCTCGTGGACCACCAACAAGGCAATGGGGATATGGAGCCTGGTGAATGGAGGCAAGGGCAAAACCTGATAGATTCTCTGGATGTGCAAGGCCCCAACAGAGCTTCATGTGAAGGGAAAAAGCAGTGCAAACTCCTGAAACACTGGTTGCAACTCCCCAGCTGGAGCAGTGGAGTGGCAAGACAGGATGGTAGATGCTTAATGGATGCTTCCTTGAGCCTGTCTCATCACACTGATGAGATTCTGCCATGTATGTTGAGTGGCTCTACAATGAACAGGGCTTTTAATGAAGAGTTGTGTTTATGTTCAAATGTGTTGATGAATGATTAAATTGTTTTTGATAATAAAGGGCCATAGGTGTGGCACCTGGGAGGGTGGACCATACAGTCCCACTATGCTTGCACTGGAAGCTTATCTATCCCACTGCTATCCTTACCCATCCCACAGCTATTACCCATCCCACAGGTATCCCTGCCCATCCCACTGCTATCCTTACCCATCACACAAGCATGCAAAGGCTTAAACCATTTCTAAAAGTTTCCACCAAGACGTTCCTGACTAAAAAACTGAACCAAATGTGTGAAGCAAAGATAAACTTTATTAATAACAAACTGTAAAAGCAAAATGACCCAAGTAAAGTGTCCCAAGCAAAGATAAAGTCAGCAGGTAGCAACCCAGTCTCTGGCACTCTTCTCAGTTGCTCTGAGGCGTGCCCATAGTCTCAGGGGTGAAGGGTCCAGATGCTGTGGAGGTGGCTGCTGCTGGAGTGCTGGTCTGAGGTGCCATTGGGGTGCCTGGCCCCGAGAGGACAACAGAGGATGATGTGTGGAGGAATCTCTCAGAGAGCTGGCTTAGTCCCGTGATGTTGAGAGCCCCTTCCTCCATGACATGGGGTGTTAGTCCCAAGAACGATGACAGATGTTCTGAGGCCGGACTTGGCTTTGGAGTGGAGGAAGGAAGAGTATAGTGGGGCTGTCTGGTCTGCAGCTGAGCGAGGTGAGGCGTGAATGGCATCTGTGGCATCGGTGGCATCTGTGGAGTTGTTGGCATCGGTGGCATCGGTGGCATATGATGAACCTGTGCCTGGACTGGGAAGGGCTGCCTGTGCTGCTGGAACTCCTGGTAGCCGTAGCCTTGGTAAGTGAGGGCCTGTCGAAAGCCTTGGAAGGGCTGTGACATCACCTGGGGTGGAGGAGCAGACCTGGACTGGGTCGGAGCAGGTTCAGCCTCTCCTGGAGGGTTGTGAAGAAGACCTGTGATCCTCTCCTTGATCACCTGGTACTGGGATTCGGACATGTCCCTGAGGGTCTGCTTGACGTAAGTGAGGAAGGGCTTTATGTTTGAGGATGGTATGTCGGTGTGTACCAGCTGAGAGAGGAGATCTACGCTGCTTCTGATGGTGTCCCTGATCTCCAGCAGGACAGTGTGTCCCTGCCCCTCCGGTCTGGCTCTCTGCCTGCTTTCTGTGGAGGTGGAGCTCGGGGTGGGGGTGGGTTGGTCTCTGGTGGAAGTGCCCTCTCCTTGCTCCAACTGCGTCAGGGGGTCCTCCACGTGCTCCACCACAGGGAATGCAGCTGTCGGGGGGGTCTCCATTGTGGGGCAATCCACAGATAACTGCCTGGACACAGGAGCTGACTCTTGGCCAGAAGAGGACTGGCTCTCTGTGGGCTGCCTGAGAGAAAGGGTAGACAGAGAGGCTGCTCCTCGGTGGCAGATCTCACCCTCCAGGAAGCTGCACTTGGCCATCATGAAGGTCTCCCGGTCGGTGAGCTTGACTGCGGCCTGGCCAGACTTCTTGAGGTGCAGCTTCCCGTACCAGGTGTGCATGTGCTTCCACCACCTGAGGAGGACCTCCGAAGTGTAGCCCAGCCTCTCCACCTTCTCTCTCCCAGCCGCCTCCTTCCTCTTGGTGTCTTGATAGAGCCTGTGTCCCTTCTCCCTCAGCCATTCGAGCATCTCATCCTCATGTTCCTCTTCGATGGAGTACTGCCTCCTCTCCCTATCTCACGTATGCCTCTTCCTCCCTCTGGCAGTGCCTTCTGGGCCCTCATCAGAAGTGCTTTGAGGTTCTAGGGGCTGCTCTACCACACCACCACCACCAGCAGCAGCAACAACAACAGCAGCAGCAGCAAAAGCAGGACCAGCAGGACCAGCAGTACCAGCAGCACCAGCAGCATCAGCAGGATCAGCAGCACCAGAAGCACCAGCAGCACCAGCAGCACCAGGAGCACCAGCAGCACCAGCAGGATCAGCAGGACCAGGAGCAGCACCAGCAGAGTAAGCATCAGCAGCACCAGCAGGACCAGGAGCAGCACCAACAGAGTAAGCACCAGCAGAAGCACCAGCACCAGGAGCAGCACCAGCAGAGTAAGCACCAGCAGAAGCATCCAGCACCAGGAGTAGCGCCAGCAGAGTAAGCACCAGCCAAAGCACCAGCACCAGGAGCAGCGCCAGCAGAGTAAGCACCAGCAGAAGCACCAGCACCAAGAGCAGCACCAGCAGAAGCACCAGCACCAGGAGCAGCACCAACAGAAGCCCCAGCACCAGCAGAGTCAGCCTGAGCAGCAGAAGCCCCAGCAGAAGCAGAGTCAGTGCCAGGGGGTGGGATGGTGGTCCTGTCCTTCTTGCCAGGGCTGGCAGGAGTAGGCACAGGCTTCCTCTTCTTCCCCATGGTTGTTGGCTGGAGATGTGTCTGGCAGCAGGTCTTTCCTCTGAATGGTGACCTGCTTGTGAGCTGCATCCTTTTATATCTGCGGGGCTGATGCAATGCATCCTCCCCGCATGCGCAGTGAACGCTTTCCATCTGCTAGGCATCTGCTAGGCATCTGCTCTGTATCCGCATCATCCGCTAGGCATCCACTCTGCATGCACTCCTTCCGCTGCGCGTCCACTTCACTGTGCTCCCTCGGAAGCCCTGCAGATGTGCCATCTGCTTCCATCCGCTAGGCTTCTGTGGAGCATCCGCTTTACATCCTCGCTACATCCTCTCCCCGTCCGTTCCTTTCCACTGTTGTCCGCTCTGTTTATGCAAGTTTGGGGCACTTTTGAGAGCGGATAACAACGGATGGAAAATTTTCTCGTCCGCTGTGTCCTTTTTACATACTTTTTGCATCCGTCGGCCTATTTGACAGGCCCTTTAGATATTGTTGAGTAATTCCCTCTTTCCACACTTAGAGGGGTACAAACATTTTGTAAAATCTTCTTGGTGAGGGCACGATGTAGATAGATAGATAGATAAATAGATAGATAGGTAGGTAGGTAGGTAGACAGCTCTGAGAAGTTAAGAAAAGGAAGATGGATTGTATATATCATCAATAGTTATCACTAATGAGGAAAAAGTTTCCTAGCTATCATGTAGGATGTTCCTTTGTCACTCTCTCAAAATTGCTTCAATCAATTCCATTTGCTGGCAGTCAGAATGTTGATACAGTTCAAGGAAATGTTTAATCTACCATTTGTACACTTAGTTATTTTCTGTTTTTCCTATTTTGAGATTTAATGGAGTAGCTAGTTGGCCCCAAGAGGTAAACTAATTCTCCTTGAGCAGAAAGTGCAATCCAGCCATTTTGCAGAAGATAGTTTTTCTTCGGTTTTTGAAGAATGTTAATAAACTCTAAATCAGTTCTATATAAATGTAAACTCAATTAAAAAGCTAATTTCTGGAGTAATCTAGGCTTGTTTTTCACAGTTTTTAGACAAGCAACAAGGTGTATATCTTTGTGTTAAAAGTAATCTATGACTACAGGATTGAATTTGCTTTGCTTGCCATGTGATTAATTTTGCTGAAGTACTCAATAGATTTTAATACTATTCATTATGAAAGCCTTCAGAGATAGAAATGCAAAATATTATGCTCCACTAGTTCTACTCTTATTTGAATGAATGTTTTCACAATGTGAATAATGGATTTATTTATGTCTAGCATTTTACATTAGGTGATTTCACAAAGTTTTCTTCCAATTTTCTTTATTCTCACTGTGGCTATGTATGTATGTATGCATGTATGTATATGTATGTATGTGTGTGTGTGTGTGTGTGTGCTGTTCAGCTTCCTTCGGGTATTATCCCACATCACTGTAGTGCTTTTAAAGTTGTAGCAATGTTTCAGCAGAATCTCATCTGCCCTCATCAGGCTTCTGTATTGAGTTTGTATACAAACTTTAACAGAACTACAATGAGCTACAACTTTAACAGAACTACAATGACGTGGGATAATACCCGAAGGAAGCTAAACAGCACACACACACACACACACACACACA
>BLBF01010151.1:0-10274 GCA_015471245.1 Laticauda colubrina | reverse complement strand
AAGGTTAAGTATCTGGGGATATATTTGACAGCAAGATGTAGCACATTAAAAGAGAATAATTATATTAAACTCAAACAACAGATAATTACAGATTTGAAGAAATGGGAAAATTTACAATTGTCATTAATAGGGAGAATTTCAACAATTAAGATGAATATTTTACCTAGAATTTTATTTCTCTTTCAAACAATACCAATCAGACTTGGAAAAGACTACTTTGAAGATTTAAATAAAATCATGTTGAAGTTTATATGGCAAGGTAAAAGAGCGAGAATAAAGTTAAAGCTTTTGCAAGATGCTAGAATTAGAGGAGGTTTTGGCCTGCCTAATTGGGAACTGTATTATCAAGCTGCAAGTTTGATGTGGGTCAAAGAATGGATAACATTAAGAAAGCATAGATTATTGACATTAGAAGGACATGACTTACTGTTGGGCTGGCATGCTTTTTTATGGTACAAGGGAACTAAAACACAGGGGTATTTCAGAAGACATTATATACGGGAGTCTTTGTGGTTAAATTGGGAGAAGATAAAAAAACAATGTTACCTGAAAATTCCAGTTTGGTTATCGACTATTGAAGCATTTTCCTATCCTATGATCTATAAAAAGGAACAAACAGTTAGATATGGGGAACTGTTGGATGAAAAGGGTGGACTTAAATCGATCCAAAACTTAGAGGAACAAGGTATAAGGATGAATTAGTTTTCATATGCGCAAATACACTCAAGATATGTTGAAGATTTTAAAATGGAAGGATTTTATGACAAACAGACTGATTTAGATAAGATATTGATGGGTACTGATGAGAAAGTGATTAAAAAATTATATGGTTATTTATTGGGAATTAAGCTAGAGGAAGAACAAGTTAAAGAAACTATGATTGCTTGGGGAAAGATTTAGAGCAATGGCAAAAATTGTGGTCTCAAAATTATAAAATGACAATGTCAATAGCATATAAAGAAAACTTGTATAAGATGTTTTACAGGTGGCACTTCCCCCCGACAAGAATAGCAAGAATGTTCAAGAACAAATCTGAAAAATGTTGGAAATGTCATCAGATACCTGGCTCATATTATCATATGTGGTGGACTTGTGAGGATGCCAGAAAATATTGGACTAAAATTCACATGTGGTTGGAAAAAATGACAAAGAAACACATAGACTTGAAACCAGAGATCTTTTTATTGGGAATCTTACCTGATATATATAATAAAGACTTGAAATATTTGATTGTAAATGTATTAACAGCGGCTAGGATTGTATTTGCTAAAAATTGGAAGAATGAGAAAATACCATTGCAGGAAGAAATTATTAAGAAAATATTGGAATGTGCTGAGATGAGTAGATTGACATTTGAAATTAGAGAGCAAGAAGATAAACAATTTTATGAAATTTGGGATTTTTTTTATCAATGGTTAGATGATAAAATACAATAATAGAGCATTAGTATTATATCTATGAAGGGTTTTTAGGATTGATTTGTTATGACTATATGATTTGTTATAGAATAAACTGTTTGAAGTATTGTTATCTCACAAAGCATGAATGATTAAAAGTATAGTCAGAAAAAGACTTTATTTTAATTTTGTTTGGTAATATTAGGATATGGATTGACAATATGAGTGGTTATGTAATATAACTGTAATTGAGACTATAAAATGAATGCACAAAACTGATGAACCAACCGACACACCGGAAGTATATATGAGAGTAGATGTTTTTAATGTTTTGTATGTTATGTCTGTTTGTAGAAAATTAATAAAATTCTTAAAAAAAAAACAAAATGCATGAAAAAGCTGTAGAGAACCCATCTTCCTGTGTTTGGGTCCTCCTTTGGAAAAACTCACACTTGATCCATGTGTATAAAAATGCCCTTCCCTTTGTCTATTACTTGTTTCCTAACCACAGGTACTTCTTGTCTAAAGACTACAACTGGGACTAGGTAATTCATTGTTATGTGGTGCAGTTGTTAAGCGAGGCACCCAATTTTATGACCTTTTTTTGCTGGGTTGTGGTGATGCAATCACAATTTGCAATCTTTCCTTCCAGCTTCCCCTTGACTTGGCTTTATCAAAAAGCAGCTGGCAAGTTTGCAAATCACAATTGTCCAACTGTAGGATGTTGCAGCAACTGTAAATATGAGACAGTTGCCAAATGTCTGGTTGCATGAGGACCAGTTCAAAGTCACTTTTTTCAGTGCTGTTGTACCTTTGAATGGTCACTAAATGAACAGTTGTACGTTGATGACTACATCAGTGGTGGGATTCAATTTTTTTTACTTCCTGTTCTGTGGGCGTGGCTTGGTGGGCAGAGGAAGGATACTGCAAAATCTCCAGTCAGAGGTGGTATTTGCTGGTTCTCCGAACTACTCAAAATTTCTGTACCAGTTCTCCAGAACTGGTCAGAACCTACTGAATACCACCTCTGGACTACATGCATTCTAGATCAGGGGTCGCCAACTTTTGGACCTCAGGGACCACCAAACTCATAATTTTAAATCCCGCAGACCAGAGACCCTGGGAAAATCCCCCAAAAGTCTACAGGAAAATTCTCCACTCTGTTTTTCTACCAATCAATCGTTCTTTATTTGGAATCGCAGGATACTGTCTCCAGCTCCATTCTCAGGTGGAGAGAGAAAGAGAGACTTTTGGCTTCATGCAAGGAAAGCAGCAGAAGCAGCAGAAGTCTTTCTTTCTCTTCCCCAATCTCCTCCAGAAATGAGTCTTTATGAGATTTGTTGCGCCAGTGCAGCCTCTTGGAGCAGGATGCCTTGCAGGGTCCCATAGCCTCATTTCTGGTGAGTTTCGGGGAGAGAAAGAAAGACTTTTGCTGCTTTCCTTGTGTGCAGCTAAAAGCAGAAGAAAAAAGAAGTGGAAAGAAGCAACCCGGTGGCCAGGTGAGGCAGGTGGGGTGAGTGGAGCAAGTTCCACCCCTCCGCCCTTTCCCCCTTCCTCTCACTACCTTGTGTTGTTCACAATGCAAGCGATGCAAGCCTTGTGTTCCTGCGGGTCATGTGGGTGGCGCAGCCTTGTGTTCCCGCACAGCCTGGATTAATTGCTTTGGGGGGGTGCTTTGGGGGTTTCTCTGTGGACCACCAAAATTTTCTTGTGGACCACCAGTGGTCCCTGGACCACTGTTCTAGATGATTTCAGTATCTATACTATCTTCAGTATTTTTAAGTATTTTATTATATTTAATATGTCTAGTGTACAGGTAGTCTGAACTGGAGTTCAGCCTGGAATTAGGGTTGTAAATCATTACAGTTCTTAAGTAGGTCTCCATGTGACTGGATCTAAATTTATGATATATTTTTTTTGCAGCAGTTGTTAAGGTAAACAACTAGAATTTTCCTGGGACTAAATCTTGGAAACCAGCAAAAAGCATCACAAATTGTGGACATGTGATTGAGGGACGCTGCAAAAACTATAATAATGAGTCAGTTGACAAGCAAACAAAATTCAATCACTTGACCACGAAGGGGGGCATCCTAACTTAAAAACTGGGTCATAAGTAGCTTTGGGGGAGTCCATTGTAACATCAATGGTCCCTAAAAGACAGCTTGTAAATCATAAGTCAAATACTTCCTGTACAAACAGTAATAATTGAATATGAAGTTACTGATTTCATTCCAGACTATTCAGTATTACACAATATACTTAATAGATAGCTAAATACTAAAAATAAAAGAGAAAAGAGAAAAAAAAGCCTAAAATAAAATAATAGTTTATTACAAATGCTTTTATGTCTTTTGAGTTTTCAATACACTGAGCATCTCACTGCATCAACTTAATACATAATAAAACTATCATATACATCATATCTAAAATAGTAACTTAATTAGATAGTCATAATATTTATAATATAACCAGGGTGCCATATATTATCAGAGCCTATCTTATTCTTTTGGAGAATTTTGAAATAGCTTTTGAGAAGATCAGTTCACTAAAAAATTACAGAATTATTTGCTCTTATGGGAAATATTACTGCTAATAGAATACAAAAAGGCTATGGATACTTAAAACAATATGTGTTGGATGTAGAAAGGCAATTAGAGTTTTAGGCTGCTCCAAGAGGAGTTACCAATTTTATTTTAGATCAGCAACTTATCTAAATGAAATAACTATTCCCAAATTTAGAAGACCACTGACCTTAGTTTAGCATAATAAATGGAAACTATAGGAAATTTTTTTTATTGTTTGTAAAAATTGCCATTGATTACACTGATCATTGGTTGTTTACTTTTTTATTATTTTATTAATAATTCAGTTCAGTTTCCCGACCAGAACCCTGAGAGTTTAATGGTTCTGTGCAGGATCTTAACACAGTTACATTTATCAACCCCAATGTCTTCTACTCTTTGTTTACTACCACAATGTCTGATTGATTGGCCAGTACCTACCTGTCCATCTGGATCTGGAGGTCAGTCCTACTGCATCTTAGAATCTTGTTATTTTCCACAGCCTTCTCTGGAATATTTTATCTGGATTTAGGAGGACCTATCCCATACACTGTGCAGATATATATACCATATTTTTCTGTGAATAAGACGACCCCATGTATAAGACAATCCCACCCACTTTTCTTATCCAAAATTAAGAAATCAATATTTTAAACATCAAATAAAATACATTTATTTTGCAGAGTAAGACATTTGCTTACCGGTACTGTTATTTATTTGTTTGTTTTCTGACATTTTTACCGGCTCAGAATGCTCTGACATGACTGCACCCTGTTGCATCTGGCCACTGGCTACATGCTCTCCACAGCATCAGCTGATGTCAGTTACATAAGGCTTGAAGAAAACCTGCTAGCTTGTCTCTGCAATCGGAAGTTGTGCTTGTGAGGCTAGTTTGCAGAGATAAGGTATTGGCAGTTTCATAACTGCAGTTCTCTTCTCGGCCTATGTGTTTCAGATGCCCCTCCATTTTTAGGTATCATACACGGAGAAATGTGGTAAACATTTAAGGAAAGTGGCTTTGACACTCACCATATTTAGCCATCCTCTTTTGGCTGGTGCATCATTGGGACTGAAGACTCCATACATCATGAGGAGTCTTCTTTTGGCCAGCTCACTATATCAACAATGTATTTGATGACTGGCAGGGCATACATGTGGATGGTGTGGTTCTTGTTCTTCCTGTTTTGCTGACTATATATATGAATAGAAAATGCTTCAGGAAAAGCTCATAAAAGGGGTAAATTATCAGATTATCTTCCAGAGGATTCTAGTTATCTAATTGGAAATGGAGCAACCAGTTGATTCAGTCAGAATTATTGAGGGAGCGTGAACCTCTTGGTCTAATTATCCCACAAGATAAAAGTATCTTCTCAGCCATAGCATATAGTACTCAAAAGGGCCATATAAGGCATTAAATAGAAACCCTTTGTCAACATGACAATACAAATTAACTTTCCCCCAAAATGTTGCTGTTTAGCCTCTATCTGGATGTATTCAGGCCAACCTTAGTTTTATATTCAACTGTTCTTCTGATAGGGAGATTTTTCTAACATTCTGAAATCTCCTTATGTGTAATTTTACTCTGGAATTATACAGAACTTGATCTTCTCCTACTTAGCATCCTTGTATCCTACTCAAACATTCTCAATTCTTTCAATTTTGGCTCATTAGTTTCCAATCTGTTTATCATTATCAGACTTTGAGTTGAATTATTCCTCTTTCTATGAATCCATTTTCAAATGTGAAGCAATATTCAAAATGGACTTTGAGCAAAAGAGAATGAAGTTGAACAATTATTTCCTGTTATTTGGAAGCTATACTGTTGTTCCAGCCTCAAACAGCATTTGTCTTTTTACAGCCCAGTGCATTAATGACTCATATTACTTGGTACTGTTCCACAATAATCTTATCATTTTATCCATAGAATTAAGAGCAAATATTGTCAAGTGGTATTCTTTAAGTACAATTTCCAAGCCAACTATGTTTAAATGACAGAAGAGATTCCCTGTGTGTTGTTGGAGAAAGACAAAGAACATGCCTGATTGAATATGTGAATCATCTTATGTTAAGGACTATGTTGTGATGATAAAATAATTGCTTCAAGTTTTTTAATTTGGTTTTTTAAAATATGAAATATGTTCTCATTCATTCAGTTTTAGATACCCATAAAATTGATAATTCCAGCATGAGAATATCACTTTCCTCAATATTTCTTCTATTTCCACTTTTTAAAGCTTCTCTCTTTATTAGCATTAAGTCAACAAAGGTGATACTATTGTTATCTTCTTCCATTCTTTGAAACAAAAAGTGAATAATAAGACAAGTTAGGAATTTCCAAGAAAGTAAACTTTGGCATAATTTGTCCCCCAATAGATGGGGGAATAGTAATCAGTGCTATTTTATGCCTTCCTGATAACTTGGTATATTGCTTTTGAAAAGTCATCCTCCACATAATGTCTGATGGGCAGAAAAAAAATAGAAATGAACATTATTGTCATTTGTTCTTCACTTTTAATCAAGACTTTCTCCACATTATTGTTAAATAGCAATAGCAATAACACTTAGACTTATATACCGCTTTATAGTGCTTTACAGTTTTCTCTAAGCGGTTTACAAGTCAGCATATTGCCCCCAACAATCTGGGTCCTCATTTTACCACCCCAGAAGGATGAAAGGCTGAGTCAATCTTGAGCCTGGTGGGATTCGATCTGCCAAATTGCCAAATTGCAGGCAGCTGGCTGTCAGCAGAAGAGGTTTGCAGTACTGCACTCTAACCACTGCGTCACCACAAATACATTCATTATATTGTTTTCATTATATATTTGATCTGTTAATTTTTTATTTTAACAAATGTTTTAAAGTGCAGCCAGAGTTCTTTTGTTTCTATTTCTGTTGAACAAATTATTTTCTTCAATTGCTATATTTAAAGGAATCCTGGTAGCACGCTGGTTAGAATACAGTATTGCAGTCAAATTATGCCCACAGTGATATTTGATCCTGATCTGCTCAGCCTTCCATCCTTCTGAGGTTGATAAAATGAAGATCCAGATTGTTGGGATCAATATGGTGACATTTGTAAATCATTCAGAGATTATACGTCTAAATGTTATTGCTATTGCTATATTTAAGTTATTGCTATATTGGGTCTCATCTTATCTGTTCCCTATAATACCTTCATATTTGACTTTTTATATCAAGATTTCAGCTTGTTGTTTATTTCACATACTGGATTGTAATGCACTAACAATGAAGGCTACAAATCTCCTGAAGTTCACTGAACACTATAATAGAGTTTACTACAGCAAATTTTTCACGTTTCTGAAGTATGTCTCATTATTTGAAATATTTAATTCAGAGTTTTTGACTCATATGTTTTAATTTAAAGCCTCTTCAATCAAGCTCACCATACTTTTGTCAAAACACATTCACTAATCCTAAATTGATAATAAAACACTTACTAAAAATTAATTGAAATGTTGTCAACTGAGAACTCAAAGAAACCAAGAAAATAAAATAAAAGTTTACTTTATTAAGATAAAAAGGACTGAAGAAGTAATATCCAAAGATGGTTTAAGGATCAAGAGGTATCTGTGTCATTGGAATAAACAGCTGATACAAAGTCATTGATTTCTTTCAGTGTGAGAAAGCTAATTGATATTTAGTGAAAATCTTGCACAACATTTAGAAAGAGCATAATTTGTTGAAATATAGAAGCTGGAGAAATTGAAATACTTGGAGTTACCGGAAAATATGCATTGAGAAAGAACACTGCAGAGAAGGTGTGTTAATACAGATTTGTAAGAGACTTCTTTGCACATCTGTTCAAGTAGTATAATACAGATTCGACAGCTGCATAACATCAGTTGGGAAGCATCAGAATATCATTGGTTATGTAATAGGAATCAGAAGTTGGAGAAAGCCAGCCAGAATACTTCCAGGTGCAGATTGTGGAACAGACCATGAATTATTGCTGTGAAATATTTGAGTTAAAGAGAACAGATGTGCCAGCAGGATTTAATCTGGAAGATATATAGTCAGAATACTGATTAGTATAAAGAATAGACTTTTACCTTATGTGAAAGAAAAACTATTAGAAGAGAAAATGGTGGGAGAAAAATTCAGAAAATTTCAAGAGAGGAAAGATCCAAGTTATTTCAGAATAAACTACTATTACAGTATGGAAAATATAGGAAGGGAAGTTTTCTATAACAAGAATATATGTTAATATATATATATATATATATGTTTTCTGAGGTTTTCGCGGGTATTTGTATGTGGATCTTTGGTTATTCGGGTTTTCTCCCGCGTAAAATTGGAAGTATCTAGGCAACGTTTCGATGAAGTCTCATTCATCATCTTCAGGCTTGTTTCTTCAGCTCTGTGCTTCTCAGAGTAGCTTCTCTGTGCTTCTCAGAGTAGCTTCTCTGTGCTTCTCAGAGTGCTTCTCTGAGAAGCACAGAGCTGAAGGAACAAGCCTGAAGATGATGAATGAGACTTCATCGAAACGTTGCCAAGATACTTCCAATTCTACGCGGGAGAAAACCCGAACAACCAAAGATCCATATATATATGTATGTATGTATGCATGTATGTATGTATGTATGTATATGTTTTCTTAAGTTTTCATGTGTACTAACATGTATGCTGTTCAGCTTCCTTCGGGTATTATCCCACGTCATTGTAGTTGTGCTTTTAAAGTTGTAGCAACATTTCGGCAGAATCTCATCTGCCATCATCAGGCTTCTGTATAGAGTTTGTATGTGGGTCAGACGCTCACAGTCGTTGGTTTTAAATTTGAGGCTAGCCTATTGTTGTGCCTGGATGGTTTTTTTCTTCATCCTGATTGGTTGGGAATCTTGGTCTGTGTTTATTGGACTTGGAGTTTGTTTGACTGGTGTTTCTGGTTTCTTTTGTCTGTTTTGTGGCTTTGATTGGCTGGCAACACTCTGTTCCTGTGTTGGAGGCTTTCAGTGCAACTTGGCTTCGTGTGAAAGGACGGCTATTATCTATTAGGAAGCTAGGTTTCATCTGGGTGCCTGGTGGGGGGGTGTTTGAGCTGGAGGTATCAGAGGGAGTCTGTTTGTGCCCAGGTGTTTGTCTTGCTTTAGGTGTGGAGATCTTTCTATTTGAGAGTGCAGGCTTCCAAATGATTGACAGTCTGGTGGAATCATCTCTTCTATTCATGTCTTTTTTCAATCTCTATGGCTTCTCTGATGATTCTGAAGACCTGAAAGCATGAATAGAAGAGATGATTCCCCAGACTGTCAATCATTTGGAAGCCTGCACTCTCAAATAGAAAGATCTCCACACCACAAACCAGGCAAACACCTGAGCACAAACAGACTCCCTCTGATGCCTCCAACTTGAACACCCCCCCACCAGGCACCCAGGTGAAACCTGGCTTCCTAATGGATAGCAGCCGTCTGTTGTAACTATGTATCATTCATGTGTTTGCAACTGTGTATCATTGCAACTATGTATCGTTCAGGCATTTGCAACATTGTATCATTCACGTGTAGTCATTGAGCTTCTGTCTCTTCAGTGACCTTTGCAGGGCGTGTACAAGGGACAAGGAGCTAAACATCTGTAGATAAAGCTTATTTACATTGTGAGTAGTTTGTCTGGCATGCAGCTTTGTAAAGCAGGAATATCCTGATTGAATTATAAATCTTGCAATCCTGTCTGACCTGGTATCTTGCCTGATCTGAGCTATTGTAAATCTTGCATATCCTGTCTGACCTGGGCTTAACCTAGGCTCTGAAAAAACAATCACCCCCTTGTGAAGGAGCATAATAAAAGAGCGTGTACCCAGACATTCTGGGCGCAATCATCCCGAGGAACTTCGTCTCCTGTCGTTTCTTTCTCCTTTCGCTCCCTATCATGAGACGTCCATCTGATGCGGGATAGCAGATACCGCAGCCGTCCTTTCACACGAAGCCAAGCTGCACTGAAAGCCTCCAACACAGGAACAGAGTGTTGCCAGCCAATCAAAGCCACAAAACAGACAGAAGAAACCAGAAACACCAATCAATCAAACTCCAAGTCCAGTGAACACAGACCAAAACTCCCAGCCAATCAGAATAGGGCAGCCTCGAATTTGAAACCAAAAGCTGTGAGACCCACATCCATACAGAAGCCTGAAGATGGCAGATGAGATTCTGCTGAAACGTTGCTACAACTTTAACAGAACTACAATGACGTGGGATAATACCCGAAGGAAGCTGAACAGCACACATGTAAGTACCCGCGAAAGCTTAAAATATATATATATGATTCCACCAGACTGTCAATCATTTGGAAGCCTGCACTCTCAAAT
>BLBF01010144.1:0-12855 GCA_015471245.1 Laticauda colubrina | reverse complement strand
CAGCCTATTGGGGAATGAAATCTCTGCAAGAATATAGTCAAGCTCAGAGAGCACCAAGGACCCCTTCAATAATGAATGTGAAACTTCAGAAACTTTCAGAAAAGAAACAGTGTCAAAAAATTCTATATTAGCCCAGCTTTTTTTTTTCTAAATAATATAAGGATGCCAAGAACACACGGTCTTGCTGTTGTATTTCTAATACTTCCCATATTTCATTAATAAAGTGCAATATTTTGGATAACCTTCACACAGGCATAACCAAAACTTACAGCTCTCCAAATGCTAAATGTTATATTAATTTCTTTAAGGAAGAGAAGAATAAGGTCACATAAACATAGAATATTTGTGTATTTTGCTTCTTAAAGCCAAAGCTTACGTACAAATATGTGCTTTAGGGTTTAAATTCTAGTTCTTTCCTTCCTTCCTTCCTGAATCAATGGATAAGTGGTTTTCTCATGCTGGCTTTGAGAAGTGCATGTTCTCTGCTGTTAGAAGAAATATCCACCTGGTTCAGTTCCAAATGGGGAGAAAGACACTGGAAATATGGAGGCTGATTGGAAAGATGATTTAATGAAGCAGAACCATCAAGCACATGGTCCTGGTGCAGCTGAACACATAAATTTGAGAGCCCATGTCACACTGCACCAATGGATGGAAAGAGGATGTAAAATGGAGAAAAACACTTGCCATCCATTGGTTAACGCGATACTTCCGTTTTGTACTCACTGAGTCCGAATTTCTTCCTCTCTATCCGTCCAGCATCCGTATATTGACATTACATCCACTCAAAAAGTTTTGAGCTGCTCAAAACTTTTTGAGTGGAAAATGTATCCAACGCGTCCGTTCTGCATCCGCTACGCATACGGGGAACATCCGTTCTGCATCCGTCGTCATCCGTTACGCATCCGCTATATCCGGGAGGCATCTGCTGTGCATCCACGCAACTCAAATCCATTCCAGGAGAAAGCAGACACAGGGAGGAAGCGGAACGGACATGGAACGGACGTGCAGCGTTAGTAGCACAGACGGAGAAAGGATGAAAGCGGATGCAGCTCACATACAAAGCATTTAAAATGGAAAAAACGTTCGCAGAGGGGACCTATCTCAGATATTAAGGATGTCTGAAGGATGCCTAGAGGATGCAAAAGGAAACATAGAGGAAAACCTATATTGCCTATAAAAAGGGGGAGCAACTCACCTGGATCTCACTTTCAGTCCAGCAGCCCTGCGGTGCAGACCTCTGCAGCCTTCATCTTGCTCTTGCTCTTCCTCTTCCACAGCATCCAGTCATGTCCACCATGGATCGTAACACAGTCCTTTTGGTAGCCACCATCATTCTGCAACAGTGTGGGTGTATACCTGGGTCCGAAAATGGATCAGGAGAAGAGCAGAGTATGGACTGTACAACAAGCTGATGGTGGAGCTAAGGAACAAAGACCCTTGTGCATTCCAGAACTTCATGAGGATGCCTCCAGACATGTTTGACAAAGTTGTGACACCCAGGTTGACCAAGCAGAGCACCAACTTCCGGCCCAGCCTGGACCCTGGACTCAAGGTGGTACTCACTCTGTGCCACCTGGCCTCAGGGACCACCTACAGGAGCATGCAGTATGGCTGGAGGGTGCCACACAACACCATCAGCATTGTGGTCAGAGAAGTGGTGCAGGCCATCATTGAAGAATACCTGGAGGAACTCCTCCAGTGCCCCTCCACTGAAGAAGGCTGGAAGAAAGTTGCTGAGCAGTGGTATCAGAAGTGGAACTTCCCACACACTGTTGGAGCCATAGATGGCAAGCACGTGGCCTGCAAAGCTCCAGCCAAGTCGGGGTCCTCTTATCTCAACTACAAGGGCTTCTTCAGCATCGTCCTCTTCGCCATGGTCGATGCTGACTACAAGTTCATGTACATCGATGCTTCAGGCAATGGGTCAGCTTCAGATGCCCAGGTATACAACGCCAGTGACCTCAAGGAGGGGCTGGAAGGCAAACTCATCGTGGGCTTCCCAGATCCAGACCTCCTGCCCAACAACACACAAGATGTGCCCTACTTCATCGTGGGGGATGACGCCTTCTCCCTCAGAACCTACCTCATGAAGCCCTACACTTCCAGACTCCTCACCCATGAAGAGAGGATCTTCAACTACAGGCTGTCCAGGGCAAGGCGGGTGGTGGAGAACGTCTTTGGCATCCTGGCCAACAGGTTCCAGGTACTTCTCACCACCATGCGGCATCACCCACAGACCGTGAGGAGGATTGTGGAAGCTTGCTGCATCCTGCACAATCTCATGTGCACCCGCTACCCAGTGTTGCAGAACAGGCTCGTGGACCTCCAACAAAGGAATGGGGACATGGAGCCTGGGGAATGGAGGCAAGGGAAAAACCTGATAGACACTGAGGATGTGCAAGGCCCCAACAGAGCCTCACGTGAAGGGAAGAAGTAGCACCACCTCCTGAAAAACTTTGGAGTGGCAAGACAGGATGATAGATGCTTAATGGATGCTTCCTTCAGCCTGTCTCATCACACTGATGAGATTGGGCCATGTATGTTGGGTGGGCCTACAATGAACAGGGCATTTAATAAAGAGTTGTGTTTATGTTGACATGTGTGGATCAATGATTACATTAGTATTGATAATGAAGGGCCATAGGTGTGGCACCTGGGAGGGTGGACTATACAGTCCCACTATGCTTGCACTGGAGGTTTATCTATCCCCACAGCTATCTCCACCCATCCCACAGCTATCTTAACCCATCCCAAAGGTATCCCTGCCCATCCCACAGCTATCTTAACCCATCCCAAAGGTATCCCTGCCCACCCCACTGCTATCCTTATCCATCCCACAAGCATGCAAAGGCTTAAACCATTTCTAAAAGTTTCCACCAAGACTTTATTTACAAAAATAAATGAAGCAAGTGTGTGAAGCAAAGATAATCTTTATTAATAACAACCTGTAAAAGAAAAATGACCCAAGTCAAGTGTCCAAATAAAGTCTACAGGTAGCCACCCAGTCTCTGGCACTCTTCTCTGTCACTCAGAGGTGTGCCCAGTCTCAAGGGTGAAGGGTCCAGGAGTTGTGGAGGTGGCTGCTGCTGGAGTGCTGGTCTGAAGCGCTACTGGGGTGCCTGGCCCCGAGAGGACAACAGGGGATGGTGTGTTGAGGAAGCTCTCAGACAGCTGGCTCAGCCCCGTGATGTTGAGAGCTCCTTCCTCCATGCCATGGGGTGTCAGTCCCAGTACCAATGACAGATGTACTGAGGCCCGGCTTGGCTGTGGGTTGGAGGAAGGACCAGTGTAGTGGGGCTTTCTGGTCTGCAGCTGGGTGAGGACTGGCGTGGGTGGCATCAGTGATGTGGGTGACATTGGTGGCATCAGTAGCATGGGTGGCATCAGTGGCGTGGGTGGCATCAGTGGCGTGGGTGGCATCAGTGGAACCGGTGGCAACGGTGGCATCTGATGAGTCTGTGCCTGGACTGGGAAGGGCTGCTGCCTGTGCTGCTGGACCTCCTGGTAGCCGTAGCCCTGGTAGGTGAGGGCCTGTGGAAAGCCTTGGAATGGGAGGGACATCACGTGGGGTGGAGGAGCAGACCTGGACTGGGTGGGAGCAGGTGCCTCTGGATCTGGAGGGTTGTGAAGCAGATCGGTGATCCTGTCCTTCACCACCTGGTAATGGGGTTCCGCCATGTCCATGAGGGTGTGGTTCACATAGGTGAGGAAGGGCTTGCGGTTGGAGGATCAGGAGTCAATGTGGACCAGCTGAGAGAGGATATCTATGCTGCTCCTGATGGTGTCTCTTATCTCCATCAGGACAGTGTGGCTCTGCCCCTCCTGTCTGGCCCTTTGACTTTCTGTGGAGTGGAGCTGGGAGTGGATGTGGGTAAGACTGTGGTGGAAGTGCCGTCTCCTTTCTTCCACTGAGCCAGGGAGTCCTCCACGTGCTCTGCCATGGTTAGAACAGCTGTCTGCGGGTTCTCCGTCATGGCACACTCCACAGACACCTGCCTGGAGACAGGAGCTGACTCTCGGCCGGAAGAGGACTGGCTCTCAGCAGGATTCCTGAGAGAGAGGGTTGTGAGAGGGGCTGCTCCTTGGTGGCGGAACTCACCTTCCAGTAAGCTGCACTTGGCCATCACATAGGTCTCTCTGTCCATCAGCTTGACCGTGGCCTAGCCAGATTTCTTGAGGTGCAGCTTCCTGTACCAGGTGTGCATGTGCTTCCACCAGCCAAGGAGCACCTCCGAAGTGTAGCCCAGGCTCTCCGCCTTCTCTCTCCAAGTAGCCTGCTTCCTTTTGTTGTCCCTGTAGAGCCTGTGTCCATTCCGCCATAGATACTCATTATCTCTTAGCCACTCCAGCACCTCATCCTCATGTTCCTCCTCGATGGAGGATTGCCTCCTCTCCCGTTCTCGCGTATGCCTCTTCCTCCCTCTGGCAGGGCCATATGGGCCCTCATCAGAGGGGCTTCAAGGTTGTAGGGGCTGCTCCTCCACACCACCACCACCAGCAGCAGCAGCAACAACAACAGTAGCAGCAAAAGCAGGACCAGCAGGACCAGCAGCACCAGCAGCGGTCAGCAGCACCAGCAGCACCAAGCAGAACCAGCAGGACCAGGATCAGCACCAGCAGAGTAAGCACCAGCAGCTCCAGCAGGACCAGCAGGACCAGCAGGACCAGCAGCACCAGCAGCACCAGTAGCACCAGCAGGACCAGTAGCACCAGCAGGACCAGGAGCACCAGCAGCACCAGCAGGACCAGGAGCACCAGCAGGACCAGGAGCACCAGCAGGACCAGGAGCACCAGCAGGATCAGTAGCACGAGCAGTACCAGGAGCACGAGCAGGACCAGCAGGACCAGCAGGACCAGCAGGACCAGCAGGACAAGGAGCAGCTTCAGCAGAGTAAGCACCAGCAGAAGCACCACCGCCAGAAGCACCATCATCAGCTCTTCCAGAAGCAGAAGCAGCAGAAGCCCCAGCCCCAGAAGAGTGAGCCCGTGCTACAGAAGCCCCAGCAGAAGCAGAGTGAGGGCCAGGGGGTGGGAGGTTGGCCCTGTCCCTCTTGCCAGGGCTGGCAGCAGATGGCTGAGGCTTTCTCTTCTTCCCCATGGTTGTGAGGTTGCTGGCTGGCAGGCAGGCTGGTAGCAAGGCTGGCTGGTTGGCAGGTAGGCAGGCAAGCAGGTAAGCTGGCAGGCAGGCAGGCAGGCAGGCAGCAAGGCTGGCAGGCAGGCTGGCAGGCAGGCAGGCAGGCAGCAAGGCTGGCAGCAGGCTGGCAGCAAGGCTGGCAGGCAGGCATGCAGGCAGGGCAGGCTGGCAAGGCAGTCGATGTGTCTGGAAGCAGGTCTTTCCTCTGAATGGTGACCTGCTTGGGAGCTGCCTCCCTTTATATTCGCGGGGCTGATGCAATGCATCCTCCCCGCATGTGCAGTGAACACTAGGCATCCGCTAGGCTTCCGCTCTGCATCTGCTTCATCCGCTCTGCATCCGCTGTGCATCTGCTTCATCTGCTCGACGTCCGCTTTGCATCCGCTGTATCCCTTCTGCGTCCGCTTTGCTGCGGTCCCCCGGAAGCCTTCCGGATGTGCCATCTGCTCTCATCCACTTCCATTCGCTAGGCTTCCGTGGAGCATCCACTTTCCATCCGCCCTGCGTCCTCCCCCCGTCCGTTCCTTTCCGTGTTGTCCGCTCTGGTTATGCAAATTTTTGTCCCTTTTGTGAGTGGATAAGAACGGATGGAACATTTTTCTCATCCACTGTGTCCTTTTTACAAATGTTTTGCATCCGTCGGCCAGTGTGACAGGGCCTTTAGGATTTGAACTTGAGCTTCCTGTTCCTGTTCAAGCTTTTGGCTGCTGTAGGGGTCATTGCTAACCTTGTAGGTTTTCTGAGTCAAGCTTGGTTGAAGTTTGCTGGGTGATGCAATGTCCCCAGATGATATTTTTTTAATGCAGCCCTCCTGCTTGATAATCCTTTAATTACACACACACAGACACACACACAGACACACACACACAACAACAAACAACAACACTAGGAGCATCCATGGGGTTTAAAAAAGGTGTAATTGAAGCCTGCATCTTTTTTCCCATACACTGTGAAATGCATGCAGAAAAGGATGATGGAGTGCCACCATCTGTCTGATGCTTCTGAGACTCACTTTGAATGGATGCCCCTAATTCCCACTTTGAAACATGGTAGCTTCGCTAAAAAAGGAGAGATACTTCCTGATCCTTCTTTCCTCCATGTTCAGTTGCTTGGGCTAAGAGTATACATTTGCATGAAAGTGTGTGAAATTGTCTAGCTATCTTGGCTGATTCAAATCTCAGGGAGTAGGGACAGAAGGAACAGATGGCTAGCATTGTTGTTATGTCCACTTCTGAGCCATAAATTTGCTTTAAGTAATGTGGAAGGTTCCTATTAATTTCTATTAAAACAATGGGAACTTTTTCAGCTTTCCTTGGTGACTCTCTGAAATTCATGAAGCGATTTCTCATCATTCCAGATATAATTTTTTGGGATTTTCTGGAAGATGCTGTGGAATTTGCTGTGGAATTACAGTGTAGAAATGTGATAAAATACAATAAACAAACAAATATCCAGGGATCTTTGCAAAACCCATATTCCACTACATTTATAGTGCAATTGTTTTCAGTGTATGTATTTGCTCTTTATCTGTGCTCTCTAAAATAATTTCTCCACAATGATGTTTTCCTAAAAAGACAAAGAATATAATGATCTGTGAGGGAAAATACAAAGTTGCTCCATTTCTGCTCCTTCATTTCACCTATTAAATTAGCAATGAAAACTGAGGAAAATGGAGTTCATATCTTTTATTGCATTCTACAAAACAGTATGTTGGAAGCAATTTGGCTTTTTCAGGTTACTAAGCATCTAAGCTACAGATAGTAGCTTTCTCCTATTTTAGAAATGGTAATACAGTAATAAGGCAGATAAAAAAAAATCATTCTGCCTTCACCTATACTATCTAAAGGGACAGAAAATCACAACTCTGTCTTTATAACCGGTGGATAGCCAGAATTAATTTTACCTCATTAATGAGGTGTTAACTTGCATCTCATTTATGAGGTGTTGCTTTCAACTCCATTAATGAGGTGTTAATTTGTATCTCATTAATGAAGTGGAAATTGCAAGGGATTTGGCATCAATTACCACCCATGAACAGCCTTCTGAAAAAGAGTGTATATTTTATGTTCAAATGTAAACAGTAAGTATGAATTCCCTTCTGAACCCATCTCAACTTTATCTGCCAGGAAGAGCAATCCTGAGTCCTTCACAGTTACATGAGTGTTGCTTCTTAAGATATGCTACTCTCCTTTATAAGAGTCTATGATTTAGCATAGATTTAGAAAAAAGAGGAATCCATTATTTTGTTAAGTACCAGCTAATTTTCAGAATGTGCATTTTATTTATTTATTTGATTTGTCAATTGCTTACAAGATAATAGGTATAAGTGTATACACAGTTGTGAATACATGAAATGGGTACATATAAGAAAAATAAAAGAAACAATAGGACAGGGGTGGTAGGCACATTGGTGCGCTTATGCATGCCCCCTACAGACCTCTTAGGAAAGGGGTGAGGTCAATTGTAGACAGTCTAAGGTTAATGTTTTTGGGGTTTGGGGAAGAAACTACAGAGTCAGGTAGAGTATTCCAGACATTGACCACTCTGTTGCTGAAGTCGTATTTCCACACAAACAAGTTTGGTGTGGTTAATCTTGAGTTTGTATCTATAGTGTGCTCTTGTTATGGTTGAAGCTGAAGTATTCATTGATAGGTAGGACACTGCAATGTATGATTTTATATACCACACTTAGATCAGACTGAAGACGGTGTAATTCAAGGTTTTCTAGGTCTAGAATTTCAAGTCTGATGGCATAAGGTATTCTACAATGAGTAGAGGAGTGGAGAACTCTTCTTTTGAAATATTTCTGGACTTTCTCAACAATGCTAATATCAGATACGTAATGTGGGTTCCAGACTAATGAGCTGTATTCGAGTATTGGTCTAGTAAATGTTTTGTATGCTCTAGTTAGTAGTGTGATATTACCAGAGAAAAAGCTACATAGGATTAGGTTAACAACTCTTAGTGCCTTATTGGCTGTGTAGTTACAGTGGGCTCTAGCACTTAGATCATTAGAGATGAGTATTCCAAGGTCCTTTACAGAGCTTGGATCATCAACAAGATCTTGACTATTCAGCTTGTATTTTATTTTCTGACTTTTTTTGCCAGTATGTAAGACAGAGCATTTATTTGTTGAGATTTGAAGTTGCCATTTATTTGACCATTCTGATATATAGTCAAGATCTTTTTGAAGGGTATCAGTATTGTCTGTGGTATTGCACACCTTTACATCATCAGTGAAAAGAATGCAGTTGCTCTTAATATGATCACAGAGGTCATTTATGTAGAGTATGAAGAGAGTTGGTCCTAGAACACTGCCTTGGGGGACACCATTATTGACAGTTACAGAATTTGATAGGATACTCCCAATTTTGACCATTTGTTATCTGTTTGAGAGGAATGCTTCTATCCAGTTATGCAGTTGTCCAGAGATACCATAAGATTTTAGTTTTAGGAGTAGTTTGTCATGTACCACTGAATCAAAGGCTTTACAAAAGTCTATGTAGATTGCATCTATTGCTTTGCCCTGATCGAGTTGTGCAGTCCATATGTTTTTGCAGTAGAAGAGTTGCAGATTACAGGATAGTTTTTTCCTGAAACCAAATTGTTTATTGGAGAGTAGGTTGTTTGTCTCTAAGTGGAGGATAATGGATTGGTTAATAATTGATTCCATGAGTTTACAGGGGATGGAGCAAAAGGAGATTGGTCTGTAATTTTCAACTAGGCTGGGGTCTCCCTTTTTGAAGATGGGGATGACCATGGCTTGTGACCATAGGTTAGGCAAGGAGCTGGTCCTGAAAGATTTTTCAAAGATTATGCTTAGAGGTTAGGCTATGGCAGTGGATAGCTTTTTCAAGAAGTAGGCACATATTCTGTCTGGTCCAATAGATAGAGATGGTTTTAGATTGCATAGTGCTTTTTCAACATTGTCTTCTGTAAAATCAATATGTATTAGATCATTGTAGTTGTCTGTGGTTTGACTAGGAAATACTGAGCATGATCCATTGCTGTTTACAAATACTGAGCAGAAGAATGTGTTAAAGATGTTGGCTTTAATGGTGTCATCGTCGCAATCTTTACCATTAGGTCCTATCAGGGGTGAGATGGACCTTGAGTCTTTTAAAGGCATGTCACATTGGCCGATGGATGCAAAACGTTTGTAAAAAGGACACAGCGGATGAGAAAAATGTTCCATCCGTTGTTATCTGCTCTAAAAAGTGCCCCGAATTTGCATGAACAGAGCGGACAACAACGGAAAGGAATGGACGGGGGGAGGATGTAGAGGGGATGTAAAATGGATGCTCCACGGAAGCCTAGTGGATGGAAGTGGATGGGAGCAGATGGCACATCTGCGGGGCTTTCGGGGGAGCACAGCGAAGCAGATGCACAATGGAAAGAGCGGATGCAGAGCGGATGCCGAGCAGATTAAGTGGATGCAGAGTGGAAGCCTAGCGGATGCCTAGTGGATGCAGAGCATTCACTGCGCATGCAGGAAGGATGCATTGCGTCAGCCCCGCAGATATAAAGGGAAGCAGCTCGCAAGCAGGTCACCATTCAGAGGAAAGACCTGCTGCCAGACACAGCTCCAGCCAGCAAGCCAGCCAGCCAGCCAGCCAGCCAACAACCATGGGGAAGAAGAGGAAGACTGTGGCATCTGTTGCCAGCTTACTCTGCTGGTGCTGCTCCTGGTGCTGGGGCTTCTGCTGGGGCTTACTCTGCTGGTCCTGCTGGTGCTCCTGGTGCTCCTGGTCCTGCTGGTGCTCCTGGTCCTGCTGGTCCTGCTGGTGCTCCTGGTCCTACTGGTCCTGCTGGTGCTGCTGATCCTGGTGCTGCTGGTGCTGCTGGTGCTGCTGCTGGTGCTGGTGCTGGTGCTGCTGGTGCTGCTGGTCCTGCTTTTGCTACTACTGTTGTTGTTTCTGTTGCTACTGGTGGTGGTGTGGTGGAGCAGCCCCAACAACCTCAAAGCCCCTCTGATGAGGGCCCAGATGGCCCTGCCAGAGGGAGGAAGAGGCATACGCGAGAATGGGAGAGGAGGCAAAACAACATAGAAGAGGAACATGAGGATGAGGTGCTCAAATGGCTGAGGGAGAACGAGTACCTATGGTGGAAGGGACACAGGCTCTATAGGGACACCAAAAGGAAGCAGGCTGCTTGGAGAGAGAAGGCGGAGAGCCTGGGCTACACTTCGGAGGTGCTCCTTGGCTGGTGGAAGCACATGCACACCTGGTATGGGAAGCTGCACCTCAAGAAATCTGGCCAGGCCACGGTCAAACTGATGGACCGAGAGACCTACGTGATGGCCAAGTGCAGCTTCTTGGAGGGTGACAACCCTCTCTCTCAGGCAGCCTGCAGAGAGCCAGTCCTCTTCTGGCCAAGAGTCAGCTCCTGTGTCCAGGCAGGTATCTATGGAGCGTACCACGATGCAGACCCCCTGGCAGCTGCACTCCCCATGGTGGAGCGCATGGAGGACCCCTGATGCAGTGGGAGCAAGGAGACGGCACTTCCACCAGAGACCAACCCACATCCACCCCCAGCTCCACCTCCACAGAAAGAAGGCAGAGAGCCAGACTGGAGGGGCAGAGCCACACTGTCCTGCTGGAGATCAGGGACACCATCAAAAGCAGTGTAGATCTCCTCTCTCAGCTGGTACACAACGATGTCTCATCCTCCAACCGCAAATCCTTCATAACGTACGACAACCAGACTCTCATGAACATTTCCGAATCACAATACCAGGGGAACAAGGACAGGATCACCGGTCTTCTTCACAACCCTCCAGACCCAGCTGAACCTGCTCACACCCAGTCCAGGTCTGCTCCTCCACTCCAGGTGATGTCACTGCCCTTCCAAGGCTTTCCACAGGCCCTCACCTACCAAGACTACAGCTACCAGTAGCTCCAGCAGCACAGGTATCTTCCCAGTCCAGGCACAGGTACATCGAACGCCACCGGTGCCACCGATGCCACAGATGCCAGCCATGTCACCGATGCCTCACCTCGCTCACCTGCAGACCAGACATCCCCACTACACTCCTCCTTCCTCCATCCCACAGCCAAGCCCGGGCTCAGAACATCTGTCATCGGTATTGGGGCTGACACCCCATGTCCTGGAGGAAGGGGTTCTCAACATCACAGGACTGAGCCAGCTCTCTGAGAGCTTCCTGCACACACCATCTCCTGTTGTCCTCTCGGGGCCAGGCACCCCAATGGCGCCTCGGACCAGCACTCCAGCAGCAGCCACCTCCACAGCACCTGGACCCTTCACCCCTGAGACTATGGGCACACCTCAGAGTGACTGGTAAGAGTGCCAGAGACTGGGTGGCTTCCTGTTGACTTTATCTTTGCTTCGGACACTTGGGTCATTTTTTGTTTAGAGCTTGTTATTAATAAAGATTATCTTTGCTTCACACACTTGCTTCATTTATTTTATTAAATAAAGTCTTGTTGAAAACTTTTAGAAATGGTTTAAGCCTTTGCATGCTTGTGGGATGGGTAAGGATAGCAGTGGGATGGGCAGGGATACCTGTGGGATGGGTAATAGCTGTGGGATAGATAAACCTCCAGTGCAAGCATAGTGGGACTGGATGGTCCACCCTCCCAGCTGCCACACCTATGGCCCTTTATTATCAATAACAATGTAATCATTCATCCACACATTTCAACATAAACACAACTCTTTATTAATGCCCTGTTCATTGTAGGGCCACTCAACATACATGGCCCAATCTCATCAGTGTGATGAGACAGGCTGAAGGAAGCATCCATTAAGCATCTATCATCCTGTCTTGCCACTCCACCGCTCCAGCTGTGGAGTTGCACCAATGTTTCAGGAGGTTACACTGCTTTTTCCCTTCACGTGAAGCTCTGTTGGGACCTTGCACATCCACAGTGTCTATCAGGTTTCGCCCTTGCCTCAATTCACCAAGCTCCATGTCCCCATTGCCTTGTTGGAGGTCCATGAGCCTGTTCTGCAAGACTGGGTAGCGGGTGCGCATGAGATTGTGCAGGATGCAAGAAGCTTCCATGATCCTCCTCACGGTCTCTGGGCAATGCTGCATGGGGATGAGAAGTACCTGGAACCTGTTGGCCAGGATGCCAAAGGCATTCTCCACCACCCGCCTTGCTCTGGACAGCCTGTAGTTGAAGATCCTCTCTTCATGGGTGAGGAGTCTGGAGGTGTAGGGCTTCATGAGGTAGGTTGTGAGGGAGAAGGCATCATCCCCCACGATGAATTAGGGCACATCTTGTGTGTCGTTGGGCAGGGGTTCTGGATCTGGGAAGCCCATGATGAGGTTGCGTTCCAGCCCCTCCTTGAGGTGACTGGCGTTGTATACCTGGGCATCTGAAGATGAGCCGTTTCCTGAAGCATTGATGTACATGAACTTGTAGTCAGCATCGACCATGGCAAAGAGGATGATGCTTGTTAGGGATAACATTGTTCACCCTAACTGTTTTAGGTGAAATACTAAACTATGAATCATAGTTAGTGTATGCAGCTTTAAATGTAAAATAGCAATTGTGGGTGTGGTTATGAAAACCATATAAAAGTAGCAAGGTTACAGCTTGCTCTCTCTCTCTCTGGCTTTGATGATCCCTGATTACTGCTTGGAAGCAATACTGCATTGCTCGAACGGGAGAGACAACAACGGACTGATTTATGTGAACTGACAAAAGGATATTCTACATGGACTTTGCTAACTGAATATCCCTGAATGGACT
>BLBF01010139.1:0-11485 GCA_015471245.1 Laticauda colubrina | reverse complement strand
TTAGAGAAAAGATATCTTTTACTGAAAGTGAAGTGGTAGCAACCAAAAAATTCTGAATCTGAGAATTTAGGCACGCAATTCACATATAGAAAATGATGGAAATGTTCCCATCCCCAATAGTTCAACTGACACTTCCAATTAGAAGTTGTGGATATGATCATGTGGCATCTTCAGGTGATGATGAGGCCTCTGTCTGTTGACCTTGGCATAGTTTGATAACGGGTTGCAGTTGTGCAGAGAGAGAAGAAAGCTAAGCGAGAAATAGAAACCTAACTCTATTTTATGCTCCCCCCTTCCATTTATACATCAGACGAATGTAAATCCTCCAGCTCACTTCCCCAGCTATTCCTACCTCCCTTTTCCACCCCCCCGTTACTTATGGCAGTCGAAAAGATGCAAAGCAATAGCAGAAGATCTTGAAGACTGACATTTGGCCCTCCTAGAAAAAGGGAAATCATCAGTCCTAGAAGTCCTAGAAGAGAGAGAGAGGAGAGAATATAAAGACAATTATTAATCATTAAACAATTTCAAAACAATACACTCCTAAGGCTTATCAGGATACTTGGAACGAAATGCTTTGATCAACTTAGGGGCTTTAACATCGGTTTCATTAACCCATTCGGCTTGTGAAGAAGGGAAATGTTTCCAGGCTACAAGATACTGGAGTCGACCCCTCCATTTGCGAGAATCCAGAATTTCTTTAACTTCAAAATGTTGTTCGCCTTCAATCAATATTGGTATGGGAGAGTCAGTCTGAATGGGTCTTAGGTCAGAAGTACGTTCAGGTTTTACCAAACTAACATGGAAAACCAGATGAATTCGTCGAAGAGTTTTGGGTAAGTTCAGCTGGACCGTTACAGGATTTATAATCTGTTCAATTGTGAATGGACCAACGTATTTAGGACCAAGCTTCTTTGACTTTTGAGTGGTCTGCAGGTATCTGGTGGACAGGAAAACCTTGTCGCCCACTTTATATTCCTTCTGTGGGGATCTTTTCTTGTCAGCAAATTTCTTATGAGCTTGATGGGCCTCATCTAATGCTTTGCGTGTTACTGGCCAGTTAAGTTGGAGTTGAGTTATCCATTCATCCAATGAATGGATGTTGGGCTTTTCACGAGGAAGTTCAGGTATGGGAACGAAATCTTGTCCCGAAGCCACTTTAAATGGAGTAAATCCAGTACTGCTGTGTACGGAGTTGTTGTATGCCACTTCGGCAAATGGTAGTAATTCGGACCAGTTATCTTGTTGATAGTTTATGTAACATCTGAGATATTGTTCTAACACTGAGTTAGTCCTCTCACAAGCCCCATTGGTTTGGGGGTGGTGCGCAGAGCTTAGCCCCTGGGAGGAGCCTATTAACTTCAGGAACTCTTTCCAAAAATTTGAGGTAAATTGGACCCCTCTGTCAGAGATTATGCGTTCCAGGACGCCATGTAACCTATAGATATGTGATATAAATAGTTTAGCCAGCGTCTTAGCAGAGGGAATCTTGGAACAAGGTATGCAATGTACTTGTTTGGAAAACAAATCAGTCACTACCCAGATGACCGTGTTTCCACCACTTTCGGGTAGTTCTACTATAAAGTCCATTGAGATTTCCTTCCAAGGAGTCGTTGGTCTAGCTACATTTTGTAACAATCCTACTTGCTTACCAGGAGGTCTCTTTGCCGAAGCACAAATCGGACAGCTAGCTACGTAAACTTCAATGTCCTTCTTTAAAGTAGGCCACCAGAATTGCCGCTTAACCAGATGTAAGGTCTTCACAAATCCGAAATGGCCAGCTGCTTTAGAATCATGAGCCTGTTGTAGTATTTGGCTCCTCAATACTTGTGGCACATACAACTTGGCCCCCACCCAAGCCAAACCATCTCTAATTGTATAGTCACTTGAATGAGCCAGGAACCATTTGTCCAGTTTTAAAGCTTCTTTTAATTGTTCGGTAAGGTCATTCGCTAAAACCACTTCTTGGTTCTTCCTTTGGGCTCTGGTGACCACTGGGGCAGCTAGGTGTTTGGCTGAGACAATTGGGCTTATTACCTCCTGACGCATACTATTATGTTGAGGTAGTCTAGAGAGAGCATCCGCCATGAAGTTCTTCCCGCCCGGAATGTACTTCAACGAGAAATTGAATCGCTTGAAATACTGGGCCCAGCGAACTTGTTTAGGGGACAGCTTCCGGGGTGTTTTTAAGGCTTCCAGATTCTTATGATCAGTCCATACCTCAAATGGGTGTTTTGCTCCTTCCAGGAAATGTCTCCAGGTCAGCAAGGCCCAACAAACTGCAAAAGCTTCTTTCTCCCAGACGGCCCATCTTCTCTCTGTTTCAGACAGTTTACGGGAGGTATACGCACAAGGCTGCAAGGTCCCTTTCTCGTTGATTTGCAGTAATACCGCTCCAATAGCTACATCACTTGCATCAGCTTGAATCACGAAAGGAGTGTCCATATCCGGGTGTTTCAGCACTGGTTCTGCAGCAAATAGTCGTTTTAGCTTTTCAAAAGTGGCTTGGCACTCCATGGACCACTCCAGTGGCTTTCCTGGCCTCGGCTTCACCTCCCCTTTTGTTTTTAAGAGATTTGTGATGGGCATTGCTATCTTAGCAAACGTCGGGATGAATTGCCGATAAAAATTTGCAAATCCCAAAAAGCTTTGAAGTTGTTTTCTAGTGCGTGGTGGAACCCACTCCAGAACGGCACGCACCTTCTCTGGGTCCATCTCTATGCCTTCAGATGAAATGCGATATCCCAAATAGTCAATTTTGTCTTGGTGGAATTCACACTTTGACAATTTAGCATACAACTTAGCGGCACACAGTTTCTGTAAAACCGACCGCACTAACTTCACATGTTCATCCAGGGTCTCTGTGTAGATAAGGATATCATCAAGATAAACCAAAAACCCCCTGTATAAATGTTCATGTAACACTTGATTGATCATTTGCATGAATACAGCTGGGGCCCCTTGTAAACCAAAAGGAAGAACGTTGAATTGGAAACATCCCATCGGGCAGTTAAAAGCGGTCTTCCACTCATCCCCTTCCTTAATTCGAATCCGGTAGTATGCTTCTCTCAAATCCAACTTCGTGAAGATCTTTCCCTTCGCTAAATGGGCCAACATGTCCTTCATCAAAGGAAGGGGGTACACGTTTTCCACAGAAATAGCGTTCAAATTTCTGTAATCCACCACCAAGCATTTGGAACCATCTTTCTTTTCACGGAACAACACTGGGGCCGCTACCCGGGGTCTAGCGGGTTGAATAAAACCACGTTCCAAATTTTTATCAATAAACAATCTTAGCTCTTTCAATTCCCATGGGGTCATTGAGTACAACTTTGGTTTCAGGAGTTTCACCCCTGGCAAAATCTCAATAGCACAGTCTGTTGGTCGGTGAGGCGGAAGCTCATCCGAGGCCTTCTCACTGAACACTTCTTTTAAATCCCAATACTCTTAAGGAATTTTCTCCTCATCTTTTATGGGCTCAGTACTTGTGGAAGCTATTTCAATTAGGCCCCCAGGCTTCGGCTGCGATCTGGCCCCTCCTCCCGGTCGCTGCTTTGTGCGTATGCGCAACAACCCCTTTCTCCAGTTAACCTGGGGGTTCCATTTCCGAAGCCAGGGAAATCCCAGTATTAATGGTTGCTCCATCCCAGGGACCACAATAAAACGCAGAGTCTCATCATGCTCTCCCATGATCATTTCTATAGGTTCCGTGACATAACGTGCAGGGCAACCTCCAGCCACTGATCCATCTAATTGGCAAAAGGAAATGGGCATCTTCAAAGATTTTAACTTTAGGCCCATTTTCTTCACTACTTCCGTGTTTATTATACACCTGGTGCACCCAGAATCTAACAGGGCTAGCATTTCCCCTTCGACCCCTGAATTGGGTACCCTCAACTTCACCGGAATGGTCATAGGGCCCACACTTGGACTTACCAGGAAGTTGTCTTCCGAGTCAGAAACCTCCTCCTCAGGGGTCACTGGGGCTTCTGATTCTTCACCTGCGGGACGGGCGACCTCTGCTGTCTCTCTCGTCTTTAGTGCTGTTTCGCGAGGCTTCGCTGGGGATTTTTCAGGTTTCTTTCCTTCCTTGGGCGCCCCCTTTGGCTCCAACTTGACTCTGCAGTTCACAGCCCGGTGACCTTCTTTCCCGCATCGAAAGCAGGCCGAGGGGTTGGGTCTTGCCGCCACTCCTCCCCTCTGAGGTTTAGGAGCCTCTTGAGGGCGCGAGGGGGAAAACTTGCTCCACCCATAACCTCCCCGCCATTTACTTCGGATTAAATCAATTTCCACTTCTTCTGCCAACAGGTACCACATCTGCAAGTTATTGGGGTCTCTTCTAGCAGTGCATCTCTGGTACACATCTTCATTTAAACCATCTTTAAACAGTTCTATCAGAGCTTCTTGGGGCCAGCCTCGGAAATGGCCTGCTAACTGCCTAAATTCTTGAGTGTAATCAGCCACAAACCTCCGCCCCTGTTTTATGGTTTTCATCCTAATTCGGGCCTTGCGCTCCGCCAGTGGGTCCTCAAACCTAGCCCGCAGTGCAGCCATAAATAGGTTATAATTCAGCAACTGAGGAGCATTATCATTATGCAAAGTCACCATCCACTCTGCCGCTATTCCCTCCAGAGCCCTGGTAACACACCTCACTTTGGCTGCTTCTGAGGGAAAATCCTCCCCATACTCCTCCATATGGCTCCATACTTGAGCTAAGAAAAATCCCAAGGCTTTGGGATCCCCTCCGTATTTTACTTCTAACGGAGGCAGCCTAGGAGCTCTATGCCTTCTAGGAATCACACCTCCCGCCGAAGGCCCCGGGGCTGCTGGTGGATCGGGTTGATTTATGGGAGAGGGAGTTGCTCTGCTTCTTCTGGCTGGGGCTGCCTCCCCTCCCCCTTCATACCTTTGTGGAGCTTGAGGTTGTTCAAAGGCTTCATTCAGGAGTTTCCTGGCTTGATCCAGCAAGAGTTCCCTCTTTTCCTTCTCTTGCCAAGGCTCCTCTTTTCCACGCCGGCGGGTAGTTGTGACCCCAGGGGGAGGGTCCTTCTCCGGATCTTTCCAACCAACTCCCACCGACCATCTGGGCTTCACAGCTGGATCCTCTTCCAGACTGAGCTCTGCTAGCGATTGGGCTTCCTGCACCAGCAAAGAATCTTGGCCTCCAATGGCTCCCAGATCCTCCTGGTCACTATTTGAAGATGACATGATGTCCAGGCCCCCTCAGAAGAAAATTGGGTATTCTCTCCGGGTGGGCAGGTGGAGGAGATTCAGAATAATGTCAGGCGGAGCTCCATTCAAAATCCAGGAAAGAAATACTTAGACTCTTTAGTTTAGAGAAAAGATATCTTTTACTGAAAGTGAAGTGGTAGCAACCAAAAAATTCTGAATCTGAGAATTTAGGCGCGCAATTCACATATAGAAAATGATGGAAATGTTCCCACCCCCAATAGTTCAACTGACACTTCCAATTAGAAGTTGTGGATATGATCATGTGGCATCTTCAGGTGATGATGAGGCCTCTGTCCATTGACCTTGGCACAGTTTGATAACGGGTTGCAGTTGCGCAGAGAGAGAAGAAAGCTAAGCGAGAAATAGAAACCTAACTCTATTTTATGCTCCCCCCTTCCATTTATACATCAGATGAATGTAACTCCTCCAGCTCACTTCCCCAGCTATTCCTACCTCCCTTTTCCACCCCCCCGTTACTTATGGCAGTCGAAAAGATGCAAAGCAATAGCAGAAGATCTTGAAGACTGACAGACAGGGCCACCATCCCACCCCCTGGCCGTGATTCTGCTTCTGCTGGGGCTTCTGCTGCTCAGGCTGACTCTTCTGGTGCTGGGGATTCTGCTGGCGCTGCTCCTGGTGCTTCTGCTGGTGCTTACTCTGCTGGCGCTGCTCCTGGTGCTTCTGCTGGTGCTTACTCTGCTGGCGCTGCTCCTGGTGCTGGTGCTTCTGCTGGGGCTTACTCTGCTGGCGCTGCTCCTGGTACTGGGGCTTCTGCTGGGGCTTACTCTGCTGGCGCTGCTCCTGGTCCTGCTGGTCCTGCTGGTGCTGCTGGTGCTCCTGGTCCTGCTGGTGCTGCTGGTGCTTACTCTGCTGCTGCTGATCCTGGTCCTGCTGGTCCTGCTGGTGCTCCTGGTGCTGCTGATGCTGCTGGTGCTGCTGGTGCTCCTGGTCCTGCCTTTGCTGCTACTGTTGTTGTTGCTGCTGGTGGTGGTGGTGTGGTGGAGCAGCCCCTAGAACCTCAAAGCCCCTCTGATGAAGGCCCAGATGGCCCTGCCAGAGAGAGGAAGAGGCATACGCATGAACAGGAGAGGAGGCAATACTCCATCGAAGAGGAACATGAGGATGAGGTGCTGGAACGGCTGAGGGAGAACGACTACCTATGGCGGAAGGGACACAGGCTCTATCGAGACAGCAAAAGGAAGCAGGCTGCTTGGAGAGAGAAGGCGGAGAGCCTGGGCTACACTTCGGAGGTCCTCCTCAGCTGGTGAAAGCACATGCACATCTGGTACAGAAAGCTGCACCTCAAGAAATCTGGTCAAGCTGACGGACCGAGAGACTTACGTGATGGCCAAGTGCAGCTTCTTGGAGGGTGAGATCCGCCACCGAGGAGCAGCCCCTCTGACAACCCTCTCTCTCAGGCAGCCCGCAGAGAGACAGTCCTCTTCTGGCCAAGAGTCAGCTCCTGTGTCCAGGCAGGTATCTGTGGAGCGTGTCACGGCGGAGACCCCCCCCCCGACAGCTGCACTCCTCGTGGCAGAGTGCGTGGAGGACTCCCTGATGCAGTGGGAGCAAGGAGAGAGCACTGCCACCAGAGACCAACCCATATCCACCCCCAGCTCCACCTCCATAGAAAGCAGGCAGAGAGCCAGACCGGAGGGGCAGAGCCACACTGTCCTGCTGGAGATCAGGGACACCATCAAAAGCAGCGTATAATCTCCTCTCTCAGCTGGTACACACCGACATACCATCCTCAAACCGCAAGCCCTTCCTCACCTACGTCAGCCAGACCCTCCTGGACATGTCCGAATCACAGTACCAGGTGATCAAGGACAGGATCACCGGTCTTCTGCACAGCCCTCCAGACCCAGCTGAACCTGCTCCGACCCAGTCCAGGTTTGCTCCTCCACCCCAGGTGATGTCACTGCCCTTCCAAGGCTTTCCACTGGCCCTCACCTCCCAAGGCTATGGCTACCAGGAGCTCCAGCAGCACAGGCAGCCCTTCCCAGTCCAGGCACAGGTACATCGTACGCCACGAGTGCCACCGATGCCACCGACACCACCAATGCCACCGATGCCACTGATGCCACCCACGCCACAGATACCACCCACGCCTCACCTCGCTCACCTGCAGACCAGACAGCCCCACTACACTCCTCCTTCCTCCACCCTACAGCCAAGCCCGGCCTCAGAACATCTGTCATCGGTCTTGGGACTGACAACCATGTCCTGGAGGAAGGGGCTCTCAACATCACAGGACTGAGCCAGCTCTCTGAGAGCTTCCTCCACACACCATCCCCTGTTGTCCTCTCGGGGCCCGGCACCCCAATGGCGCCTCAGACCAGCACTCCAGCAGCAGCTACCTCCACAGCACCTGGACCCTTCACCCCTGAGACTATGGGCACGCCTCAGAGTGACTGAGAAGAGTGCCAAAGACTGGGTTGCTACCTGTTGACTTTATCTTTGCTTGGGACACTTTACTTGGGTCATTTTGCTTTTCAATTTGTTATTAATAAAGATTATCTTTGTTTCACACACTTGCTTCAGTTCTTTTAGTCAATAAAGTCTTGGTCGAAACTTTTAGAAATGGTTTAAGCCTTTGCATGCTTGTGGGATGGGTTAAGATAGCAGTGGGATGGGCAGGGATACCTTTGGGATGGGTAATAGCTGTGGGATGGGCAGGGATAACTTTGGGATGGGTAATAGCTGTGGAATGGCCAGGGATACCTGTGGGATGGGCAGGAATACCTTTGGGATGGATAATAGCTGTGGGACAGATAAACCTCCAGTGCAAGCATAGTGGGACTGTATGGTCCACCCTCCCAGGTGCTACACCTATGGCCCTTTATTATCAATAACAATTTAATCATTCATCCACACATTTCAACATAAACACAACTCTTTATTAAATGCCCTGTTCATTGTAGGGCCACTCAACATACATGGCACAATCTCATCAGTGTGATGAGACAGGCTGAAGGAAGCATCCATTAAGCATCTACCATCCTGTCTTGCCACTCCAATGCTCCAGCTGGGGAGTTGCACCAGTGTTTCAGGAGGTTGCGCTGCTTCTTCCCTTCACGTGAAGCTCTGTTGGGGCCTCAGCTCCACCATCAGCTTGTTGCACAGTCCGTACTCTGCTCTTCTCCCAATCCATCTTCGGACCCAGACACTTCTTGGCCGCCTCCTTTTCTTCCCATAGAACAGGTGAAAGAGCCTGTAGATGGCTTCGCACTGTTGTAGAACGATGGTGGCTACCAAAAGGAGTGTGTGACGATCCATGGTGGAGATGACTGGATGCTGTGGAAGAGCAAGAGCAAGATAAAGGCTGAAGAGGTCTGCACACCACAGCTGCTGGACTGAAAGTGAGATTCAGGTGAGTTCCTCCCCCTTTTTATGGGAAATATAGGTTTTCCGCTAGGTGTCCTTTTGCATCCTCTAGACATCCTGCAGACATCCTAAATATCCGAGATACGTCCCCTATGCGAAAGTTTTTTCCATTTTAATGCTTTGTATGCGAGCTGCATCCACTTTCATCCTTTCTACGTCCGTGCTACTAACGCTGCATGTCCGTTCCGCATCCATTTCGCTTCCTCCCTGTGTCCGTTTTCCGCTGGAGTGGATGTGAGTTGCGTGGATGCGCAGCGGATGCCTAGTGGATATAGCGGACGTGTAACGGATGACGACGGACGTCTAACGGATGTTCCCCGTATGCATAGCGGATGTAGAAAGGACGCGTTGGATACATTTTCCGCTCAAAAAGTTTTGTGCAGCTCAAAACTTTTTGAGTGGATAAAATGTCAGTAGACGGATGCTGGACGGATAGAGAGGATGAAAAATGGACGCAGTGAGTAAGAACGGAAGCATCGCATTAACCAATGGATGACAAGTGTTTCTCTCCGTTTTACATCCTCTTTCCATCCGTTGGTGCTGTGTGACAGGGGCTTAAGAGACATTGGAGCTTCCAAGACTGAAGTAGACTTAAATCTGTGTCCATTGTTTGTTGTTTTTAATTATTCATTTGTGTCTGACTCTTGATGACTTTATAAGCAAGTGGTCTCCATGTTACCCTATCAAGCACAGCTTCCTTCAATTGGTGCATGTTCAACTTTGTATCAGATTTGATGTTATCAAGGCATCATGTTATTTCCTTGCTCCTTCTTTTTTGTCCATTGACCATTCTCCAATGAATTTGCATATATGACATAGCCCAAGTAAACCAAACTGATTTTATGATTTTAAGCTTCTAGTGATGTGTCAGTTTTATATGATTTAAAAGTTCTCTGTCAGTTACTCTGACTGTCCGTGGTATATGCCCTAATTTACACCAGTAACACAGTTCAAAGGCATCAATTCTTCTTCGATCAACTATTCTTAGTGTCCAACTCTCACACCCATTCATCATTAAAGGAAAGACTGTTGCTCTAAATAGCCTTTTTTGTATTTATAGCAGCGTCTCCTGTTCTACACTGTCCTAATTGATTATACCCCATTATTAGTTGCAACTGATTTTAATAATTCACATCTACTTCACTGATGATTCAGAATTTATATTTGTTTTTAAAACAGAGATAAATTTGAGATTTAATATATAATTTTAAATGAATTTAGTCTAACTCTTCTTTATGTTACACCTTTTACAGAAAGACTGTTTATAACTAATGAATGAAGAATAAAAATATTACTTGTGCTTACCTGAAAGCAGCATGATTGGTTGCAAGGCTAGTTTGTTACACTCTGTATTGGAAAGATTTGCATTCTCTTTATCATTCTCTATATCAACCACTCAGCTATGAAGTTTACAGGCAACTGTATGTCAGTCATACTTATGCATAAGGTTGTTTTGAAATGGATGAAAATGAGAATCAGACATGTCCAACCAAATTTCATAAAGAAATAGGGGGTGTAGGAATATAATAAATAAATGCATATGGTTTAAACAAGAAATTCTTCAGATTTTTAGTAAGTTATGGAATCTGCAAGCAGCCAAGCTATTTTTCTACTTTCTTGCCAGTAAGACTATTCTCCATCAGATAATAAACACTCTCTTTCCCTCATAACTTAAGAACCTGAATCCCAGTGGTCATGCAAGGCCAAAAATTAACAAGACACACCATTTATTGGCATTGAAAGATCCAGCAATATTACACTGGTGGCCTGGGCTGGGATACAATTCTGTTGTTTTGAATGAGCAAAAGTTTATAGGAGAGACACAAAAAGAGGAAGGGCAACTGTTTCCAATATGAAAAAACAGAGTGGTGGGCCTCAGATCTTCTATTAACAGATACATTAATCAAGACCTGTTTGCCTCCTGGCCATACTATTGTATATAAAAAGCAGAACAGCTGTGAATATAGAGAAAAGCTATGGAGAAAAAAATTAAGTGGTCTCCATACCTCATTGGTATTTGAACTTTTATTTTAAAGACAATTGCACTGCATCAAGATATGGTAAAATGTAAATATTTCCAGTCTGATATCTTTGAAGAGCCATAATCCTTGTCAAAATAGAAAGCATTCAAAAGAACTGTATTTATATCTCAGTTATTTCTGGATTCTAGTTGCATAACCGATAAATAAAGAAGTCAAGGGTTTGGTCTTATATTTTCAGATACAGTAAGGTTCAGAAAAAGAAGTGTGGAACTATTAGATTACAGAGTCCAGCATAAAAGTTATAAATTACCACATGTATCTGGGGTAGGTTGCAAAATGCATGTCATGATATTATGACACAAAAATTATGGTTTGTGTACTTTTGTCAGCCTTGGGAAAAAATTACCCATTTGCACAATTACTCTGCATGTATCTCATCCGTTTGACATACTGCAATCTCAGTTTGCTGCAGACATTTATGTAAACGTCAAATGATCACCAAACTCCAGTGATAGGTATGCTAGAATCTGTGAAGCATAAGCCTTATTTCCTTTGCTATCACATAAAGATATATTTGAAGACGAGGAATGAAATGTTATATAATACAAAAGGAAATAGACTGCCTACTCACCTTCCAGCAAATGGATACCCATGCAACTTTATCAAAAAATGTCTGATCACTTAACCCATGACCAACCCAAACTATTAAAAGGATAGACTGCAATACATTACAAACACCTCAGAAATAATGAACAATCTGTTTTAATTACATGACATCATTATAGGACACAAACCAACTAAAGCCCTCCAAAGCATACACACACACACACACACACACATATATACACACACACACACACACACACACACACACACACACATAT